>SJYT01036324.1:0-158572 GCA_006410635.1 Cephalophus harveyi | reverse complement strand
AACTAGTGGTATTCATTTAAAAATGAAAAGGACATAAAATATTAGTAAATTTACCAACATAATTTATTCTGTTATATATTATTCAAATATTATGCCCTCTCAATGTATATTTGATAATGACTCTAATTATAATACAAACTCATTATAATTTTGGAAGAGTCACATATCTCTTATTATGGTAGTAATAATAAGAGACAAAGCATTGACATTACCAACAAAATCAGGAAATATGAAAACTCAAGAATGTGTCTCAATATTCTCATTCAATTTTCTAAGGCCTAGCTAAAGTAATAAAAACAAAGAAAAACAGATGTGAAGAGTTGAAATATGAATATGATATTAGCATTATATACATATGATAATTTAGCAGAAAATGACACAGAACTATATGATGCAAAAGCAAAACCTATGCCAATAGAAATCAATAACCAGAAAACAGAATGGGATACATGCAATTACCTAATACCATTTTAAGGAAATAAACACTCGTGTGTATGTGTGTCTCTCTGTGTGTCTATATTTATATCAGCACAAAGAAAATAGTTGTGGAAAGATGTACACTGGGATGATGAAACCATACAGAGAAAATGAGGAGGTTGGAGAAGATTGCAAACTTATTTTTTCATTATTAAGAATTTGAAAATCTTTGTTACATGAAACATAGGATTATATAGACAGTTTTGAAGTATTAGAATTTAAATTACATATAATACTAATTTTTATTATATGACAATGTGAGATTCCAATTCGAGCAAATAGAAAGCATTAGATTGTCAAATGAGACTCAAGCAAACCTAGAAATCTTCCCAGCACAAAATTCTACTAATAATTTCTAGGATATAAGGAGTCAACTCACACAGATGTCTCTCAGTAAATATACAGATTATTTCATGCAGCCGAGTGTGTTTATGTAATAAAACATCTCCATCTTACACAGAGTTGTACAGCTCACATAAAATTCTCCAAGGAGCATGCCTTGCAATTCCATAGAGTGTAGATCTATCCACCATAAGCAATCATATACTAGAACACCTCGAGCTGCATTCCATAGATTGAGACTCCTCTTATAGAAATAATTATTTGCCCATTTACCAGAATGTCAGTTATTTATGGTAAAATTATACTGAGTCATCTTTCTTTCCCATAGAGTATTGTAATCGAGCAGGACCCTATGAGGCCTTCCTAAAATAGACCCTCACCCATGTCCTCTGCCTGCCTTTTGTCTGTAGAAAAACTTTAGTCAAAGAATAAATTTAATCAGAGAAGTGAGAAAATTTAGAAAGAAAGGAAAACTGCCAAGCAAGGCAAAATAATAATACTTTAACCAGCAAACAAAGTCAAGGACCTTTAGTTCTTCCTCAAGGACTATAGATAATATTCTGAGCCATGTCTGTTAGGCTGTTTTGCAGATTCTGAAAACCCCACCAGGTAGAAGAAGTTAACTCTAAGCTACCCCCAAGCATGCAGGAGACCCCAGTGAAGTTGAAACCAGAGGGTTGAGGATGCTGACTCCTTGATTATCTCATCACCAAAAAATCAGAAGAATGTTCACAAACTGATCACGCCCTGCTCCTTGAACACCATAAGACTCCCCAGGAGCCCCTCCAGGGTGGGACACAGTCTTGAGAGCATTCGTCTGCTGTGTCTTCCTTTGCTTGGCAAAGAAATAAAGCTATTGTTTTCTGCTTCAGTCGGAACTCTGTCTCCATGTTTCAACTCGGTGCCAGTGTACAGAAGTCAAGTTTCAGCAACAGCATCTCCCCCAACTAAGGATTAAACTCAAAAATATAAAAACAGCCCATGGAGCTCAATATCAAAAAAATAAACAACCCAAACAAAAATGGGCAGAAAACATAAATAGATGTCTCTCCAAAGACATACAGATAGCTATGAGGTGCATGAAAAGATGCTAAACATAAGTAATTATTAGAGAAATGCACACCAAAACTTCAACGAAGTATGACTTCACGCTGATCAGAATAGCCATCAGCAAAAAATCTACAAACAAAAAATGCTGGAGAGGATGTGGGGAAAAGCGAAGCTTCTTGCACTGTTGGTGGGAATGTGAATTGATGCAGCCACTGTGGAGAACCGTATGAAGGTTGCTTAAGAAACTAAAACCAGAACTACCGTATGACACAGTAATCCCACTACTGGGCACATATCCACAGAGAACCATAATTCAAAAGGACACATGCACCCCGATGTCTATTGCAGCACTCTTTACAATAGCCAAGATACGAAAACGACCTACCATCCAACACCAGATGAATGGATAAGGATGTGGTACATATATGCACTGGAATATTACTCAGTCATAAAAAGGAACACAATTAGATCATTTGCAGATATGTGAATGGACCTAGAGTGAAGTGAGTCAGAAAGAGAAAAACAAATATTGCATATTAACACATATATGTGGAATCTAGAAAAACAATAGAGATGAACCCATTTCCAGGGAAGGAATAGAGAAATAGAGACATGTGGACACTCAGTTATAAGAGAAGGGGATTAAAAAACTTTGGTGGCCAACTTTGGAAAATATAACCTCCCACATCTCACCCAATATTCAAAATAAATCACATTCTTCCCATAAACTACACAATGCTGACACAGACAGAGGGCAGTCACCGTAGGTAACACATTAAAAATAAATGCTATTCTTCCTACTTAGAATTTCCATGGTTGTGCGATAAAATTTTAGCCTGATAGTAATGTGGTGTTGGAGAAGACTCTTGAGAGTCCCTTGGACTGCAAGGAGATCCAACCAGTCCATTCTGAAGGAGATCAGCCCTGGGATTTCTTTGGAAGGAATGATGCTAAAGCTGAAACTCCAGTACTTTGGCCACCTCATGCGAAGACCTGACTCATTGGAAAAGACTCTGATGCTGGAAGGGATTGGGGGCAGGAAGAGGAGGGGACGACAGAGTATGAGATGGCTGGAATGCATCATTGACTTGATGGAGGTGAGTTGAGTGAACTCCAGGAGTTGGTGATGGACAGGGAGGCCTGGTGTGCTGCGATTCATGGGGTCGCAAAGAGTCAGATGCAACTGAGCGACTGAACTGAACTGAACTGAACTGAATGATTACCATTATTTCAAAAATCTGGAGATGCCAATAGACAGAGTTCTATAAAGACTACTATGACTGTAAAGGACTTTATAACCCTTAATTCCTTGATTGTTAAAATATTCTACATACAATTATAAATGATCCATTAATTGAACATCACTGTAAGTAAATAATAGCTTTTGCCAAAATCTTAATACATCTTTTGCCAAGCACCATGCCCTGGCTTTAAAAGACAGAAACTAGTCTGAAAACACACTTCAAAGACACTCAGAAAATGACTTCATTTGGCCTTTAATCCGTGTAGTTGGTAAATTAGCAAATGTACTGAATTAAGAAGTTAGCCTAACTTTTATACCAGGGAAGTATAGTATTATCAGGAACTTGCAGTATCAGATTTTAGAAGGTAGAGATGGGGGATCTCTTACACTTAGATGAATTCTGCCCTCAACATCCATCCACATTCACTAGAATTTTTCACTGGGTTATCCAGACAGATATGGCAATTGAATTCAGAGGTTTTAAGATCTATGGTCATCTGATATGGTGACAAGAAACAAAATTCTATCAGGAACCAATTTACTTCACTCACTGGGCAAACAAAAAAGCAAAAATCCCTCATCAACCATCTTAGAACATATGTGGGTTTCTGTATTTATTTTTAAGCTAGAAACCTTCATCTAGGTACCAAAGGCTCCACCAACGAGTATTTTTAGAGCAGTGTAAGGATCAATTTGGACTTCCCTGGTAGCTCAGACGGTAAAGCGTCTGTCTACAATGCAGGAGATCTGGGTTCAATCCCTGGGTTGGGAAGATCCCCTGAAGAAGGAAATGGCAATCCACTCCAGTACTATTGCCTGGAAAATCCCATGAACAGAGGACCCTGGTAGGCTACAGTCGATAGGGTCGCAAAGAGTCGGACACGACTGAGCGACTTCACTCACTTACTCAAGGATCAATTATGTACTTAGAAACTAACATCAGCTTCCTCTATTTTCACCTCAATCTGTCTTCTCAAAATGGATTAAACATGTCAAGGACAGGCAGCAGGGAAACGAGAGCCAGACCCGCATCTGAGCTTAGAGTTCCACACGTGGGCTGGAGCAGGAGGCCACAGTTTCTCGGGTATGATGAGTCAGCCAAGTTTGACTCACTGTGTTTGAGATAATAGACCGTAGATGATGGTGACTATAATTTACTTCGGAACAGTTCATTTAGGTTAGTGTGACACTTTAGCTACCAACCTAGGGAGGTCATTTACCAATGACTGAGAATTCAGTCTCCAAGGATATTCAGAAATTTTTCAAGAGAACTGGCTATTCTAGAGGCTACTACAAATGTTTCAGCCCATCTCCATCTCCCTTGATTGCTTGGTCTGGTAATTCAAATAATAACTATTAGAAATGTGTTTTCACTGATAAAAAGTGAATCCTTGAATTAGCACAGTGGATATTTTAATAAAACTACTTGCCTTGTTAAAAATCACTATTCTATGTTACACTATGTATACACTGGTGTATATTACAAAAACATTAGTCTGGGATAAATTGGAAATAAGAAAAATACAATGGTCTCTCACCATAAATAGTTTGAAAGCACTGTTTTGAAATGTAGCTACCATTGCCTCTAGGAAGGTTTTCACTGCAAGGAGTAGTCAGATAACTTTAAATGGTAGCAATTAAAACTATGCGTGTAGACAACAGATCCAATGAACTGCTTTGCACCTGTCTACAAAAATTTCTGTGTGTGTGGCAAAGGTCAGTCTAACACTAACTTTCATTGTAACTTGAAAGAAGGGTTGTTGGGGATCTCATCACCTGCCTCTTGAGAAACCAGTATAAGGGTCAAGAAGAAAGAGAATGCAACATGGAACAACAGACTGGTTCAAAACTGGGAAAGGACTACATCAAGGCTGTATTCTGTCACACTGCTTATCTAACTTATATGAGAGTACGTCATGCGAAATGCTGGGCTGGATGAACACAAGTGAAATCAAAAATGCCAGGAGAAAATTCAGCAACTTCAGATATGCAGATGATACCACTTTAATGGCAGAGTGTCAAGAGGGACTAAAGAGCCTCTTGATAAAGATGAAAGAGGAGAGTGAAAAAGGTGGCGTAAAACTCAACATTCTAAAGACTAATATAATGGCATCTGGTCCCATCACTTGGTGGCAAATAGATGGGGGAAAATGGAAACTGTGGTAGATTTTATTTTCTTGGGCTCCAAAATCATGTTGATGGTGACTTCAGCCATGAAATTAAAACATACTTGCTCCTTGGAAAAAAAGCTATGACAAATCTAGACAGTATATTAAAAAGCAGAGACATTACTTTGCTGACAAAGGTCCGTCTAGTCAAAGCTATGGTTTTCCCAGTAGTCATGTATGGATGTGAGAGTTGAACTACAAAGAAGACCGTACACCAAAGAATGGATGCTTTTGAACTGTGGTGTTGGAGAAGACTCTTGAGAATCCCTTGGACTGTAAGGAGATCCAACCAGTCCATCCTAAGGGAAAGCAGTCCTGAATATTCATTGGAAGGACTGATGCTGCAGCTGAAACTCCAATATTTTGGCCACCTAATGTGAAGAACTGACTCATTGGAAAAGACCCTGATGCTGGGAAAGATTGAAGGCGGGAGGAAAAGGGGATGACAGAGGATTAGATGGTTGGATGCCATCACTGATTCTATGGACATGAGTTTGAGCAAACTCCAAGAGGTAGTGAAGGACAGGAAAACCTGGTGTGCTGCAGTTTATAGAGCGACAGAGAGTCCGACATGACTGAGTGACTTAACAACAACATAAACGTGTGTTTATATATATATATGTATATATATATATATCATGTTTGTTTTGTTAATTATGCCAACATGGATTATAAAGGATTCAAGAAACTCTGAAAACCTTTTTCCCTTAGCTTTGTTGAGCCATAGTGGCATACGACACTGTAAGTTTAACATGTACAAGGTGACTATTTGATAAATGTATACATTGTGAAGTGATTACCACAATAGGGTTAGTTTACACATCCATCATCTCACATAACTACAATTTTTTGTCTTTGATGAGAACAGTTAAGGTCCACTCTCTTCAGTTCAGTTCAGTGCAGTCACTCAGTCATGTCCGACTCTTTGTGACCCCATGAACTACAGCACACCAGGCCTCCCTATCCATCACCAACTCCCAGAGTTCACCCAAACTCACGTCCATCGAGTCGGTGATGCCATCCAGCCATCTCATCCTCGGTCATCCCCTTATACTCCTGCCCCCAATCCCTCCCAGCATCAGAGTCTTTTCCAATGAGTCAGGTCTTCGCATGAGATGGCCAAAGTACTAGAGTTTCAGTTTTAGCATCAGTCCTTCCAAAGAACACCCAGGACTGATCTCCTTTAGGATAGACTGGTTGGATATCCTTGCTGTCCAAGGGACTCTCAAGAGTCTTCTCCAACACCACAGTTCAAAAGCATCAATTCTTCAGCATTCAGCCTTCTTCACAGTCCAACTTTCACATCCGTACATGACCACTGGAAAAACCATAGCCTTGACTAGATGGACCTTAGTCAGCAAAGTAATGTCTCTGCTTTTGAATATGCTATCCAGGTTGGTCAAAACTTTCCTTCCAAGGAGTAAATGTCTTTTAATTTCATGGCTGCAATCACCATCTACAGTGACTTTGGAGCCCAAAAAATAAAGTCTGACACTGTTTCCACTGTTTCCCCATCTATTTCCCATGAAGTGATGGGACCAGTTGCCATGATCTTCGTTTTCTGAATGTTGAGCTTTAAGTCAGCTTTTTTCACTCTCCTCTTTCACTTTCATCAAGAGGCTTTTATCTCCTCTTCACTTTCTGCCATAAGGGTGGTGTCATCTGCATATCTGAGGTTATTGATGTTTCTCCCAGCAATCCTGGTTCCAGCTTGTGCTTCTTCCATCCAAACGTTTCTCATGATGTACTCTGCATAGAAGTTAAATAAGCAGGGTGACAATATACAGCCTTGACGGACTCCTTTTCCTATTTGGAACCAGTCTGTTGTTCCATGTCCAGTTCTAACTGCTGCTTCCTGACCTGCATACAGATTTCTCAAGAGGCAGGTTAGGTGGTCTGGTATTCCCATCTCTTTCAGAATTTTCCACAGTTTATTGTGATCCACACAGTCAAAGGCTTTGGCATAGTCAATAAAGGAGAAATAGATGTTTTTCTGGAACTCTCTTGCATTTTTCCATGATCCAGCAGATGTTGGCAATTTGATCTCTGGTTCCTCTGCCTTTTCTAAAACCAGCTTGAATATCTGGAAGTTCACGGTTCACGTATTGCTGAAGCATGGCTTGGAGAATTTTGATCATAACTAGCATGAGATGAGTGCAGTTGTGCAGTAGTTTGAGCATTCTTTGTCTCCTCTCTTGCTGCCAAGTCACTTCAGTCGTGTCTGACTGTGTGCGACCCCATAGATGGCAGCCCACCAGGCTCTGCCATCCCTGGGGTTCTCCAGGCAAGAACACTGCAGTGGGTTCCCATTTCCTTCTCCAATGCATGAAAGTGAAAAGTGAAAGTGAAGTCGCTCAGTCGTGTCCGACCCTTAGCGACCCCATAGACAGCAGCCCACCAGGCTCCTCTGTCCATGGGATTTTCCAGGCAAGAGTACTGGAGTGGGGTGCCATTGCCTTCTTCGGTCTACTCTCTTAGCATCTTGCAAATATACAATACAACATTGTTAGCTATAATCCCCATGCTATATGTTACAGCTCCAGAATGTACTCATCTCATCCCCTAGAACTAGAACAACATCTCCCAACTTTCCTTACTCTTTTGCCCCGAGAAACCAGCAATCTACTATCTGTTTATGAGTTTGGCTTTTTTTTTTTAATCCCACATATAAGAATGTACAGTATTCGTCTTTCACTGTATCACATATTTCACTTTCTGTAATGCCCTTAAAGTCCACTCATCATATCACAAATGGCAGAATTTTCTTATTTTTGTGACAGAATATTACCCCATTGTGCATATACACCATATTTTCTTCATCCATTCATCTGCTAATGAACATTTAAATTGCTTCTACATCTTGGCTATTGTAAATAGTCTTGCAATGAACATGGTAATGCAGATATCTATTTAAGATAGTGACTTTACTTTCTTCAACTATACCTATAAGCAAGATTATTGGGTCATATGATAGCTCTATTTGAGGTTTATGAAAAACCTTCATAGTGCTTGTACTAATTTACATTCCCATCAGCAGTGCACAAGAGTTCCCTTTTATCCACATTCTGGCAAAATTTAAATATTAAAGTTTAAAGATACAATAAAAGAGAGAGAAACCACAGGAAAAAGCATAAGAAATTTGATATTTCTAGGCATAGATTTACTTTAGGAAGTGCTTCATCTTCCTAGCATGAACCACCAAGTTATGAGTGAGATACACTGAAGGTGAAGGTGAAGGTGAAGTTGCTCAGTCGTGTCTGACTCTTTGCAACCCCATGGACTGTAACCTACTAGGCTTCTCCATCCATGGGATTCTCCAGGCAAGAATACTAGAGTGGATTGCCATTTCCTTCTCCAGGGGAGCTTCCCGACCCAGGGATTGAACCCTGGTCTCCCGCATTGGAGGCAGATGCTTTAACCTCATCTCAGTAAAATTTAAATACCATCGAAGGAGGAGACTTTAATACCTCTTTAGTCAGGCAAACAAAGCTAGCTTGTATGACCAGTTTCAAGAATAGAAACTAAGACCCCAAGCAGAAATCAAGTGTAATCTATTGATCTTCACATTTTCTATTAAAAAAATATTGACAAAATTGCTTCCAAGTATATAGATTGCTTCCTGATGTATTCTGTACCTTAACCCAGAAATACCCCAATCACTAGTTAGAAAAATTATATTAAGCTTTGGCCAAGTGTTAGCACCATGTCCTCACTCCAGTCTTCAGGGCTTAGAACAGGGTTGTAAAAGATCTGGTTCAGAGGAAATAAATTTTGTATTTACACATTATGTGGGGAAGGGAAGGAATGGGCCTAACGGATTCTCATTGTAATCTAAAGAAATCAAGCTTTAACGGAATCTCTCTTAGAGGAATCAATATATTTCCTTGAAAGTGATGCATAGCAGTCTTAAACACAGTTAGAAACAAACAAGAACAATGCTTGTCATTTCCCTGACCTCACGGGGAAGCTGAACAATCTAATTTTCATTTTTTTAAAAGCCTCCTTTGCCAGAGGTAAACCTTTTTTGAAAAAGCTGATTTTATAAAGCAATGAATGACCAATATAACTATTGTATTAAGCTGAAATGAGACTGTGATTTTTAAATTTAGTGGAGGAGTACATTCTAATTGAACACAGGAATTCAAGTATCTATTGCAATGAACATGGGAATTCAAATATCTATTTAAGACAGTGACTTTACTTCCTCCAGCTATATACCCAGACAAAGATTATTGGATCATATGGTAGTTCTATTTTAGTTTTCTGAGAAACTAAAGTTACATTCTGGTTGAGAAGCAACAAAGAGTCTTCTCAACTAGTCTCCTCTTGCAAGTGTCTTCTACGTGTAGATTCTTGCTGCTCTTGTCATTTTGCAGCTGTGAAACAAAGTGCAAGTTACTTAACCTCTTGTGCTTCTGTTTCTTCATCTTTATATAATGGGGATAAAAATAGTATATTTCTCACTGCTTTATGGAAACTAAATTAGTTCATAAAACATTTAAAACCATGTGCCCAACACAAAGTATGTGCATAAAAGTATTAGACGAAGCTGTTATTGCTAGTAGCAGACATATGCAATATAATGCTCTTGAGGGTTCTTATAAATTTTTATTATTTCCTAAAAATGCTTTAATGGTCATGAGTTGTTTCTTACATTTTTGTTCATTTCTTTATCCCGTTTCTTCAAAATCCTTTGCCAAAGCTCGTTTCTTACATTTTTGTTCATTTCTTTATCCCGTTTCTTCAAAATCCTTTGCCAAAGCTCAAAGTGCTTCATATTTCATTTAATTAGAATATTTTAGCATTAGCTGATATAGATATATTGTATCTCTCTTTTATAGCCTCAGGCTTATCCGGTGATAAAGTTTGGTGTCTCCCTTTTCTTGTTTTAATTGGGATATAGTTGTTTCACAATGCTGTGTTAGTTTCTGCTGTACAACAAAGTGAGTCAGCTATGTTTATACATGTATCTCCTTCCTCTTGGACCTCCCACCACCCTCACAGCCTACCCATCTAGGTCTCTAGAGAGAATCAAGCTGAGCTCCCTCTGTTATACAAGTGAAAGTGAAGTCGCTCAGTCGTGTCCGACTCTTAGTGACCCCATGGACTGTAGCCTACCAAGATCCTCCATCCGTGGGATTTTCCAGGCAAGACTACTGGAGTGGGCTGCCATTTCTTTCTGCAGGGGATCTTCCCAACCCAGGGACTGAACCTGGGTCTCCCGCATTGCAGACACATGCTTTACCATCTGAGATACCAGGGAAGCCTCTGTTATACAGGAGGTTCTCGATAGCTATCTATTTTCCACATGGAAAGGCACGCACGTCAATCTAATCTCCCAGTTTATCCCACCCCACTTCGCCCATGGCGACATGTGCATTCCTTAAGTCTGCATCACTAGTCCTGCCACGTTATTGTTCAGTTGCTCAGTCATTTGGACTCTTTGTGACCCCATGGACTACAGCACTCCAGGCTTCCTTGTCCTTCACCATCACCTGGAGCTTGCTCAAACGCATGCCTATTGAGTCAGTGATGCCATCCAAACATTTCATTCTCTGTCGCCCCCTTCTCCTCCCGCCTTCAATCTTTCCTAGCACCAAGGTCTTTTCCAATGAGCCAGCTTTGCATCAGGTGGACAAAGTATTGGAGTTTCAGCTTCAGCATCAGTCCTTCCAATGAATACTCAGGATTGATTTCCTTTAGGATTAACTGGTTTGATTTCCTTGCTGTCCAAGGGACTTTCAAGAGTCTTCTCCAACACCACAGTTTGAAAACATCAGTTCTTCAATGCTCAGCCTTGTTTACAGTCCAACTCACATCCATTCGTGACTACTGGAAAAACCATAGTTTTGACTATGTGGACCTTTGTCAGTAAAGTGATGTCTCTGCTTTTTAATACACTTTCTAGGCTTGTCATAGCTTTTCTTCCAAGGAGCTAGTGTCTTTTAAGTTCTTGGCTACAGTCATCACTGGTAGTGATTTTGGTGCCCAAGAAAATAAAATCTGTCACTGTTTCCATTGTTTCCCATTTGTTTGCCATGAAGTGATGGGACTGGATGCCATGATCTTAGTTTTTTGAATGTGGAGTCTTAAGCCAGCTTTTTCACTCTCCTCTTTCACCTTCATTTAGAGGCTCTTTAGTTCCTGTTCACTTTCCTCCATAAGGGTGGTGTCATCTGCATATCTGAGGTTACTGATATTTCTCCCGGCAATCTTGATTCCAGCTTGTGCTTCCTCCAGCCCAGCGTTTCTTATGATGTACTCTGCATATGAGTTAAATAAGCAGAGTGACAATATACAGTCTTGATGTACTCCTTTTCCTATTTGGAATCAGTCTGCTCTTCCATGTCCAGTTCTGAGTGTTTCTTCTTGACCTGCATACAGGTTTCTCAGGAAGCAGGTAAGATGGTCTGGTATTCCCATCTCTTGAAGAATTTTTCACAGTTTCTTGTGCTTCAAACAGCCAAAGAGTTTAGTGTAATCAGTGAAACAGACCCTTTTCCTTCTCCACAATGAAACAGAAGTAGATGTTTTTCTGAAGTTCCCTTGCTTTTTCCAAGATCCAAAGGATGTTGGCAATTTGATCTCTGGTTCCCCTGTCTTTTCTAAATCCAGCTTGAACATCCAGAAGTTCTCTGTTCACATACTGTTGAAGCATAGCCTAGAGAATTTTGAGCATAACTTTGCTAGTGTGTGAGATGAGTGCAATTGTGCGGTAGTTTGAGCATTCTTTGGCATTGCCTTTCTTTGGGATTGGAATGAAAACTGACGTTTTCCAGTCCTGTGGCCACTGCTGAGTTTTCTAAATTTGCTGGCATATTGAGGGCAGTAGTTTAACAGCATCATCTTTTAGGATTTGAAATAGCTCAGCTGGAATTCTATCACCTCCACTAGTGTATCTGTAGTGATGCTTCCTAAGGCCCACTTGACTTTGCATTCCAGGATGTCTGGCTCTAGGGGTGTGATCACATCATCGTCATTATCTGGGTCATGAAGATCTTTTTTGTATAGTTTATCTGTGTATTCTTGCCACCTCTTAATATCTTCTGCTTCTGTTAGGTCCATACCATTTCTGTCCTTTATTTTGCCCATCGTTGCATGAAACGTTACCTTGATAACTCTAATTTTCTTGAAGAGATCTCTAGTCTTTCCCATTCTATTGTTTTTCTATATTTCTTTGATTGTTCATTTAGGAAGGCTTTTTAATCTCTCTTTGCTATTATTTGGAACTGCATTCAGATGAGTATATTTTCCCCTGTAAATAGATTCATCTATATGGCAACCCACTCCAGTACTCTTGCCTGGAAAATCCCATCAATGGAGGAGCCTGGTAGGCTGCAGTCCATGGGGTTGCTAGGAGTCGGACACGACTGAGTGACTTCACTTTCACTTTTCCCTTTCACTCATTGGAGAAGAAAATGGCAACCCACTCCAGTGTTCTTGCCTGGAGAATCCCAGGGATGGGGGAGCCTGGTGGGCTGCCATCTCTGGGGTCGCACAGAGTCGGACACGACTGAAGCGACTTAGCAGCAGCAGCAGCAGCATAATACTACATTTTTAGATTCCACATACATGCATTAATATGTGATATTTATTTTTCTCCTTGACTTACTTAACTCTGTAAGACAGACTAGGGCCATCCATGTCTCTACAAGTGCCCCAATGGCTGAGTTAAGAACCCTCTTGCATTGTTGGTCAGAATGTAGATTGATACAGCCACTATGGAGAACAATATGGAGGAGCCTTAAAAGACTAAAAATAGAACCACCATATGACCCAGCAATCCCACTACTAGGCGTATACCCTGAGAAAACCACAATAGAAAAAGACACATGCAGCCCGGTATTCGCTGCAGCACTGTTTACGATAGCCAAGACATCAAGTCAACCTAAATGTTACAGACTGATGGACAAAGAAGATGTGATACATATACACAATGAATATTACTCAGTGTCTTATTTTTAGTTCTTAACAAAATGGGTCTATTTTTTTCCCTGGGATATAAATTTTAATAGTTTGCATCCCACACCTCTTGGAAAAAGAATCAGAATGTTTACGAACTTTAAATAAAAAATCCTATTATTTTAACACAATAATTTCCATAATCAAACAAGCATACTAATAACCACTACATTGCACACATTCTTTTCATGCACCAACTACTAAATGTTTCCAGCACTGCCCAAAGTATTTTTAACTTCCTGCATACTTATACAATTTCAGACACTAATAGGAGGGCCTGAACATATGACAGACCAAAATAAAAAAATGAGCCTGCCTATACCATCTCATCTAGAGAGGAAAACAAGTATTGATTAGATAAAAACTCAATAATCATGGTTTTCAAATAAGATAAAGTTAAAAAAAAAAAACTTTCCTTCTAAAAATCATAAAATATCATAACGGAAAGGCACCTCCAAGATAACCTATAAATTAAGAAACTGTAAGGCAGATGGTACAGTCTAAGAACCTAGATCTTAGTATAGCCTGCATTTTCCTGGAAAGAAAACTTTTTAAAAATGACTCATGTCATAAAATAGTTAATGCATTTCCAGCTTCAATCAATGAGCAGATTTATGTACACAATCAGACTCAATCACTGTGCTTTACATTCTGCAGAACAAAGTTTTATAATTCTCAGGCGTCAACACCCTCATCCTCATCACGAATCATGTTTCTCAAGTAGCATCTTAAATAATATTCTTCATCACAGGATAGACACACACAAACAGATACAGAATGGGAGCATTAGCATTTTTAAATGAGCATATAGGGAAATCACAGGAGATCTTAGAATGTTTGGGGCCCTGGGATCCTGTTATGTCTGGTTTCCAGCTGTGCCCCTCCGGTGCCTGCTTTTTCACAATAAGATGTCATACACAGCAGGAGAACTAGACAAAAAGAGGTTTAATAATCAGTAATGGCCCAGATTCAGAGACATTAGGTTCTGCAAGCCTTGGAAACAATCATTGTTTCCATTGGGATTTCCGTTTATGCTCAGCTTTCAAACATTTGGGAGAAGACAACTGAGCTATTAAGGGCTAATTTCCAGTCACTCAGAAGGCACAGAGCACTTCAAATGAGCCTTGAGCCACTAAACACTCTCCAAGCAGCTCCCCCTGTGTGCTGCCTGGGAATATAAGAGGTGATAGGCATTCAGATAGTTCACACTTTGGCAGTTCATGCTATTCCTACAAATACAAACCCAACAAGCCCTTTTCACAGTCTTCTACATAAATATGAAAATCTATGCAGAAAGATGGGGGGAAAGCTCCCCACCTGTAAGATGTTAGAAAACAAAAAAATGTTAATTCGTTGCATTTCATGTCACAGATAAATAGTATATAACATTGCAGAAATTACATAATGCAAACTACAGCTTCTATAAAGCCTACCAGTGTTTACTTTTCAAAATATATTGCAAAAAAAAAATAGCACACACATGAGGGTTAAATATGTTCATGCATGTATGTATGTATATATACATATTTTTATATATTTATGTTAGTATTAAAGAAGTTTCATCAAACTCAAAACTTTAAAAAAGGAGGTTACTTTTCCATACTAAGTTTTGAAATAACAATGCTGGAAAACTGAACTAAAGTTTTAAAAACCTTATGTCATGGAAGAAATGTAAAACAAAATCAAAGGTGTGAACATGCATGTACAATTTAATTTCTTTACAGAAGTAACAAAAAGACCACCTAGTTTTATAAAATCTGGAGGTTATAGAGAACTTCAATCTTATTACAGTCAACTGAAAATCTACTTGATTTTTCTCTATTACAGCTTATCAAAGAGATGGTCTAGTTTCTGTTTAAGTAACTCTCATCACAGAAATCTCACTAAATACAAAATCAGAAAGTCACTAGAGACTGTAAGATGTCTGAACTCCACACATCTTTATCTAACTTTCAAAATAGATTACTCTTCACAGAATGAGCATGACTTCTGAGCCTGAATGCATCCTCCAAGCATCTTTCCAAAAATCTCAAATTTCTTTAGGAGCCTGAGGTTCATTTTAAACATTCAAAGGGATTTTGCACTCTACTCCAAAATGCATTCCCACTTGTGATAATAAACATTATGTTATCACTATGAAAGAATGATTAGCCTCTCAATTTCTAAAATTCTGTCCTGAATCAAAGAGCAACGAACACACCAGCTTGGGCCAGTATTGCATCTTTCCTTAGTGTCCTGGTTTTTCTTTCTAGAAATACCTGTTTCTACAGGCTCACAAATAATATGCATACAAAGGGCAAACGTATCTCTGTACATGAATCTTTAAATATTTATCTGCATGTAAGGACTATTTCTTGTGTGGGTTTCCCTTGTGACTCAGCTGGTAAAGAGTCTGCCTGCAATGCGGGAGACCTGGGTTCGATCCCTGGGTTGGGAACAGCCCTTGGAGAAGGGAAAGGCTACCCACTCCAGTATTCTGGCCTGGAGAATTCCACAGACTGTATAGTCCATGGGGTCGCAAAGAGTCGGACACAACTGAGCGACTTTCACTTGGAAGGACTATTTCAGACTTAGACACTGAGAGGAAGGCCAGAAAGTGCTATCCAAGAGAGAGCTTAATACAGAATTCCCATGTTGTTCTTACAGAAATTTTGAATCATGTTTCTTTGTGTTGAGAGATCAATCCCTTTTGTGTTTTGTGGAGGATTGAAATGTTTGTGATCCGCCATTTCAATAAATTTTTCATGAAATAGGTGCCTGATATTAATCTTCAACTTTTTATAATCATGAATGCTGTGATTTTCATGATATACATGACCTACATTTCTCAAGGACTGTATACATAAATCCTCACTCTTTTTACATCAACCCTTAGACTTTGTTTTCTCTAAAGCAATCTCGTCATGAGATGTTGAAACAGTCAGTCTTCCTTTGTAGTTGACCCTCGACTGTATCCAGGCTTGAAAGTACATGCAATAACTGAAGTACTTTCTGAGTCATCCTTTATCATTAAAAGGATGGCTGCCCTCATTCACCACATCAGGATTTACAGTTTGTCATAGTGTCATTTTTACCTATGTGAAAAAGTTTTGAGCCACTTTTTATTCAGTTCTTAAAAATCTAAACAGCAATGATTCAAACTAAGGCAGACAATATCTGGTTAACAAAGCAAGCTAATAAAAGCACATCTCACTAAAGACTTTAAAAATTATGTAACTGAATAAAAGTTAAAATTTAATTTGGAATTGTACTACTTATGAGAATTCAAAAACAGTCAAGGCTAAACTGTTTTGAAAGTGTTGATAAATATTTGGTGCCAACAGAAGTGCTGAGGGAGGTGGCAGTGACCTTCATATGGGCCACCATCCTGCCGGTTTGCATTTCTCTTTTCAGTTAATACTTTGCTCACATACACAAATTATCTTTCCAGATACATCTACATTAATTATTACATCAAATACTTTGAAAATGAACATGTATTCATAGACATTATTATCAACAAGGTTACAGACAGATAGATCAGCAGTATTCTTAATATTTACACATTCATCCAATTCTTAGAAAAATATCTGGATTAACCTTGGACTTTCAACTAAATTTTCAAGTTCACCTCCTAAGTAAAAATAAACTGCATTCTTTGATATTTTTGTACACTAAGCCATCATTTTTGGCTTGACTGCCTTTTTTTGACTCAAAGAGATATGTTTGCTATGCTGCAGGGCTTCCAAATTTTCTTCCATGAGATTTTTTTTTGTCTCAAGGCAATTCTAGAACAGACTCTACATAATGTTTCAAACAACTTTGACTTGCTGTTAATGTGTTCTATTTATTGCAATAGTTCCTAGCCAAGATTTCTCTATTACTGGCTGCAAAAAAATAAGTTTTTCTTTTAATTTAAGAAATGCTCTAAATATTTTTTAAATGTAACTGTAAGAATTCTGATGTCATGAACTGGGATACTCTCCAACCAATATCAAGAATCAGGTTCAATGATAGCTTCACACACAGACACACACACAGACACAAAAACAGAAGAATCTTAAATTAGTGTCTAAATTGGTCCTGTTCTCTTTTAGATTGGTTATTCTTCATGATCTTTCTCACTGTGAGGAACCTCAGCATCACAGTTCAGACAGCCCTGGAGCTTTGTAAGTTGTTCTAACAAGCCTTCTTTCCCCGTTACTTGCTCTTCCCTTCTGCCCCGTTTAAAAAAAATTAGCTGGCAGGTTTATGACAATCTCATCCGACATCATGCATACCACAGAGTTTTATGAATTTAAGTGTCTAATTATCTCTAAATGAACACTTAAGAGATGACATGTAGGATCTTTAAGATTGCTTTTCAGCTCCACTGCCTGGGAAATGTGTGGTAAGGAGAGGGTAGGAAGATGACTTGCATAATAATCTTACTCTGCAGTGTAGGAAAGAGGATTTGCAGTGGAGACTAAGTCTTGCCATTTCAAGTTATGTCTTCACAACGCTTTTGGGGGAAAGTTATGTAAGTGACTCTTCAGTATGCTTTGACTTTAAAATGAAAATAGAAAGTAGCGCTCTGGAAATTAAATCTCTAATTTTGTTATTTCCATTTCATTTTCAATGTAGTTCATGAAAAATAAATCTCTCCCTTTTAATCTCAGTTTTTAGCCACTTACATTGTTTTTAGTCTATCACTTTATTTTATTATTATTGTTGTTGTTAGACACGCGCGTACACACACACATGCACGCACACACACATCCTTGGATGAATTAAGGAAAATCCCCACAGCTATCTGTATTAGCCTAGTGTGGCAATGACTTAACCCTGGAACAAAGCAACTCTTGCTTTCCTTCTTTATTCTTATTCTCAGATAATGATAATCAGAAAATAAGTCTAATTTCCTGGTAAAGATGATGTCAAGGTTGTACCTTGGACTAATTCTAACATCTAAGGCAAATATTACAGACTTATTTAAAACCAGCTCATGGAAAAAGTCAATTATAAATGATCTCCACATTTTGTTAGAAACCACGTCATTCCTCCTGGAAAGGCTCTCTCCGCCTAGAGGGAGAGGTAATGCTTTTAGAATCACACTTTGAATTGTATTCCTGTAGCGATTACATCACACTCTGAAAATAGCTTCCCTCCCCAGATGCTCTCCAACAATATGCCTCCTTTGGGGCCATTAAAGCAGCAAGGCCTCTAGACTGAAAGCTCATTTCTCAAGTCCAGTTCCTCAGACAGCCATCTGTTAAATGTAGAGATCCATGATTTAATAGTCACCGTTGGTACTGTCCCTCAAAGTACCTCTTTGGAGTAAAATCATCTCTATTTCCATTACTCAAGAAAATAGTTTAGAATTATTCCAATTCAACACTTGCTTTTGGAGCTGGCAAAGATTTATTTGTAGCAATAGGAAGTATAGCAGTAAATAAATTAGGGGATAAAATGGTAGTGGAAAGAAGACTCTTAATTTCCATATGTGAAGAATTAGCATAAGAAAAAGTTCTATCTGCACTATATATTACTTTTGTATTTCCATACCTTAAACTTGGTAAGTCCTTAATTATCATTAGAGTCATCAGAAGCCTTGGACCATCTATGGCACTTGCTCATGAAGCTCTATTCAGAGACAGCATCTAGTGGCTAAAATTTATTTCATATTGGCAGATGCTGGCCTGAGAAAACAGTGCTGGGCTCTTCCTGTCTTGAGCAGCATTAAAGATCATCAATCTTGACAACAGGAACTGCACCTGCTTCCCCTAATTCCGCAGTATGTGTATTACTAAACGCTCAGCATGCTTGTGGGAGAAGGCAATGGCAAGCCACTCCAGTACTCTTGCCTGGAAACTCCCATGGATGGAGGAGCCTGGTAGGCTGCAGTCCATGGGGTCGCTAGAAGTCGGATGCGACTGAGCGACTTCACTTTCACTTTCCATGTGATAGTATGTGTTAAAGATTTTCTTCCCTTTTAAGGCATAATGATATTCCATTTTATGTATATAAACAAATATTTTGTTTATCTCTTCATCCATTAATGAACACTTAGGTTGCTTCTACCTCTTGGTTACAATGAATAATGCTGCAATGAATATGAGCTGTCTCTTATACACATCTAGATGTGTATAAGAGACAGATTTTAAATTCATCACCACTACTGTGAAGTCGGAGAAGGCAATAGCAAGCCACTCCAGTACTCTTGCCTAGAAAATCCCATGGATGGAGGAGCCTGGTAGGCTGCAGTCCATGGGGTCGCTAGAAGTCGGATGCGACTGAGCGACTTCACTTTCACTTTTCGCTTTCACACAATGGAGAAGGAAATGGCAACCCACTCCAGTGTTCTTGCCTGGAGAATCCCAGGGACAGGGGAGCCTGTTGGGCTCCTGTCTATGGGGTCGCACAGAGTCGGACACGACTGAAGCGACTTAGCAGCAGCAGCAGCATGCTTGTTGTTGAAACTTTAGGCACTAAGTTACCGTTCAGAAACCCCAACCAGGAAGGCCTGGATAGCTCAGGCTGCAAGATTCAGTGAAAGGGGAATACAGAAGTTAAACTAAAGCACAGGACTCTCACTGTTTAGGACACAGGCTTTAATATAACAAGGCTAATGTCTCTCAGACTCCCTCTAGAATCTATACAACACAACTCAAGGGAACAAAGAAGTGAAATGATGAGAAACATAAAGCTGACTCGTACAGATTATGCATACTACCTCCTGACGGTGTCCTGAATCATATTAAAAACAGGTGCAGTGGGGGCTTACTCACGGGTGTCTATACTAAGGGCTTCTAGTTATGAGCTGGATGTTATGAAAAACTGCAACATGACTTGAGAGGTACTCCAAATTTTGAAAAATTAACAAGCATGAAGAGTCCCCCGCCCTCCTCAAGAGTAACATGGAAACTTGCATTACCGTATGTAAAATAGATAGTCAATGAGAATTTGCTGTATGACTCAGGGAACTCACACTGGGGCTCTGGAACAACCTAGAGGGGTGGGATGGGGAGGGAGGCTTCCAAGGGAGGGGACATAGGTATACCTACGGCTGATTCATGTTGATGTTTGGCATAAACCAACACAATTCTATAAAACAATTATCCTGCAATTAAAAATAAATAAATTTTAAACAAAGAGTTTTCCCCAAATTTTGTTTTATGAAATAAAAAAACAGCAAATATGTAAAAGGGAAGAAAGCAGACATCAGAAACCCAAAGCAATATAATCAACCAGAGTTTTGAGGGAAGGAACGGTGGTGAGTGGCACATCAATCATAATCTTTTTTAGAAGAAAATAGTCCATATATTAAATAGAATGGAGTAGTGCTGTTGCTAAGAAAATGTATGAGCTATAGATAGAGGAAACCAGAGACTGATAACCCTGCGTTTCACTACACCCACCAGACGTCATTATATTTTAAACCAACTGCAATGTGATTTAAAATTCTAGTTGAGAATTTTGTATCTAGGGTATAATTTAATCTTCCATTAGGCAATGAGAAATATGATCAGTCTCTGAATTGCCAATGAATACCATGATGTCATCAATTTTCCAAAATTATTAACAAAATAGAACATAAACAGGAAATTCTGCTGCATGGTATAATAATTGCTGTAGGTTTATGACCTTTATGAACAATTCTCAAAAATGTCATTTTCTGTAATGGCACCCACAAAGAAAAGTAGAATACTAAAGTAATTACTAAGCATGTTTTAAGGCAATGGAAAATATAAATTGAAAACAAAAATAATAGGATGGGATGATAATTCTGACTGGGAGCACTCTATGCCCAAATCTGAGGTCCCCATAGTGAGCTGACTATGAAGGAATGCGCTCTCTCCACTTGTTTAGCTCACTGCACCCTGGCAGCCAGATGATATAGGTTCCCCCACATAGGAAGGTCACATATTCTCATCATTTTTAAACTTGACTTTTCTCATTTTTTTCTGTGTGTGCATGAATTTATTTCACAGAACTCAAGCTTAACCAGAATTGAAATATTAATACTTCAGTAATTCCAGAGGGCTATACAGTAGCTAAAAATCTGGATTAACTTCCTTAAATTTAGTAATGCATAAATGAGTTAAAAGGACAAACTGATATTTCTGCTTTAGTCAGAAAAGTTTTGCGTTTTCTTTTGGGCTTTTGTTTGGAGCTTGGTTTTGCTTTTCGTGTTAAATTTTCTGTTTGACTCTGCTCTGTTTTGCTAATTCCGATTTCTGGGAGCCCGTCTTCTGTTTCATTTTCCTTGGAAAGGGCCGTCACTCCTCTGTGATCTCACTGCATGTAGCTGGGAAGGGACAGAACTAACACACACTATCCCTCCATCCCTCATTTCTCCCGCTTCCATCAAGTACAGGGTTCCTAACACAGGCCTGACCAGCTACAGCCTTCAAATCGCTGTAGATCAGTGAAGGGATGGAGCCAAGTGGACCCGGTAAGAGTGAAACTTGGAGATTTGCGTGAACTATTGAGAAGCAGCATTCTCTCTGCGGTGAAGCAGTTAGCTAGGAGACTACATGCATAAGACACTGGGTGACTTTATCATACATGCACTCGTGTTAAAAGCCACAACAAGGCAGGACAGAGCAGAGCAATGGAAAGAGTGGCACAATTTCAAATAACGCTCTTATTTGAAATCTGAGATTCCCATCATGCTTTAAATTAGCGGTATTCACTCCCTTGAAATTCCTTAGTTTCATGAACCAAAATATTCTCCTTCAAATATGTAACTTGAGTTAAGGTTTGATCATCTGTAACTGTAATAGTCCCAGCTGACTCACTGTTTAAAATTTGTATAAATTAATTCCATTCAGCCTATCTCTCGCACTGCTCAATCTATTGACATACAAAAGAAACGATACTGTGAATCAGTGCATCACTCACTTAAGGAAAACTTTATGAGGATAAAATTGAAGTTATTTCCATATTAAATTTATTAATTTTAAGTTTATTTTATGTGTAGCTCTTCAATGGCTTGACCTTGTAGTAAGTTATCATATTAAAACCTCACTACTCCTTAAGTCAACTGCACACCACACACAAAAAAAACTTAATACTCTTTTTTTCTAGTACACAAAACTGTGATTGGAATTTTGATTTTAAATTCTGATGAGCCTTTTAGGTTGACTTGGTTGTACATCATTTTCTCTTCATATAAACATTTGGTTTATTATTTGTTTATCTATGTTTCTCTGTAAGAAGTTCTCTCATTCAACTATCACAGTATTCTGCATGCATTACTTTTTCATGTTCCAGCTCAAGATCTACCTACTTTAGTAATTATTTAATGAGCCTTTACACTGATCATTATTTTAATTTACACAGAAGTTGTATTCATCAGGAAAGCAGAAAGTTCACAAAAGTCAAAGTTCAACCAAAGAGGAAAAAATGATTTTGTGATTTTTGTTTGCACTGTTTTACTTTGTTTTGAAATGACTATGTATATGCTTGATTCTAAGAGTAAGTGTTGGACCTTGAAATGTAAGGAAGAAATATGCAATTACTGATGGTACAAAGTACAATGGAAGGGTATACAGATATAAATATAGAAAAGTTAATCCAAAGATCAGGTAGAAAGAGATACAGTTGGATAAAGTGGATCTGGATAAATGTGTAGGAAAAAGTTAATAGGAGTTGAAGGTGTACATTTGATGGTTTCTTTTACTCAGTGGCTGTTTTATAGATGAGGGAAGTGAGGTTTGAGAGTTAAAGCAATTTTCCAAAGTCATGGTGTTGGTACCCGGCAGAAGAAGGACCCTAATTTAGTCTCTATTACCCCAAACTACACTATTTCTAATGAAATAGAAGGCACAGTAGGAAAAGGTTGGAGAAACAGGAAGCTTAAAGAAAGAGAGAATGCCCTGTGGTATTACATGGAGGAAATAAAACAATGATTAAACTTGAGTCCTATCAAATTAAGAGGAAAAGTAACATTATATTTCAAAACAAGTTGACCCTTGAACAACATGGATTTCAACTATGTGGATCCATTTACAACACAGATTGTTTCAATACTAAGTACTACAATACTACACGATCCCCAGTTGGTTGAATTCCTAGATGCAAAACTATGGATATGGAGGAACCATTGACATGGAAGGCTAACTCTAAGTTATACATGCAGTTTTTTACATTATATATGTATGGACACTGAGTTCTCCTAACCCTTCATTGTTCAAAAGTCAATTGTGTATTTAAAATAAACACATCCTAGAGAAATATAGATCAAATCTATAATCACCTCATACCGGTCAGAATAGGTTCGGTTCAGTTGCTCAGTTGTGTATAACTCTTTGCAGCCCCATGGACTGCAGCATGCCAGGCTTTCCTGTCTGTCACCAACTCCCAGAGCTTACTCAAACTCACGTCCATAGAATCAGTGATGCCATCCAACCATCTCATCCTCTCTTGTCCCCTTCTCCTCCTACCTTAGATCTTTCCCAGCATCAGGGCTTTTTCAAATGAGTCATTTTTTTGCATCACGTGGCCAAAGTATTGGAGTTTCAGCTGAAATGGAATACTCAGGATTGATTTCCTTTAGGAATGACTCGTGTGACTCCTTGCTGTCCAAGGGACTCTCAAGAGTCTTCTCCAACACCACAGTTCAAAAGCATCAGCTATTTGGCGCTCAGCTTTCTTTATACTCCAACTCTCACATCCATACATGACTACTGGAAAAACCACAGCCTTGACTAGGCAGACGTTTTTTGGTCACAATAGTCATCATCAAAAAAATCTGCAAACAACAAATGCTGGAGAAAGTGTGAAAGAAAGTGAAAGTTGCTCATTCGTGTCCAACTCTTTGTGACCCCATGGACGATACAGTCCATGGAATTCTCCGGGCCAGAATACTGGAGTGGGTAGCCTTTCCCACTCCAGGAGATCTTCCCATCCCATGGATTGAACCCAGGCCTCCCACACTGCAGGCGGATTCTTTACCAGCTGAGCCACACGGGAAGCCAATGTGGAGAAAAGGAAATCCTCCCACACTGCTGGTGGGAATGTGGATTGATGCAACCGCTGTAAATGACAGTACGAAGCTTCTTTAAAAAACTAAAAGTAGAGCTACCACATGATCCTTCAATCCCACTCCTGGGCATCTATCCAGAGAAAATCATAATTCAAAAAAATAAATGCGCCCCAATGTTCATAGCAGCACTATTTACAATAGCCAGGACATGGAAGCAACCTAAATGTCCATTGACAGATGAATGGATAAAGATGTGGCACATACATACAATGGACTCTTATTCAGCCATAAGAAGAATGGAATGATGCCTTTCACACCAACATGGAGAGACCTAGAGATAGTCATACTGAGTGAAGTAAGTCAGACAGAGAAAGACAAATACATGATATCACTTCTATGTGGAATCTAACAAAATATGATACAAATGAAGTCATTTACAAAACACAAATAGAGTTGCAGATGGAGAAAACAAAGTTATGGTTACAAAGGGAAAAAGCATGGGAGGGATAAACTGGGGGACTGACATGTACACACTACTACATAAAAAATAGATAACTAATAAGAACCTACTGCATAGCACACTGAACTCCACTCAATACTCTGTAATGACTTATATGGGCGGAGAATTAAAAAAAATAGAGTGGCTATATGTATATTTGTAAGTGACTCACTTTGCTGTATAGCAGAAACTAATGCAACATTGTAAACCAACTATACTCCAATACAAATTAATTTAAAAAGTAAAAAATAAAAATAAAAGGATCCTAATTTCTAGCCTCTCTAGTTTGTTCCTCAGTTCATGCCTTTGATGACCAAGGGCTTTTATGAAAATTAAGCCCCATGCACTGGGTAACCCAAGCTAAAGAATATCCATGTATGTACATCATGCTCCCAGCCCCTTTCTATGTAACTTACTTTCTCCAAGACTCAGCTGAAGCTAAAGCCCTGGAGTCCATGTACTATATACTCACTCTTGCACTTAAGGTATAGCTAATTTGACCAGGAGTTGACGCCTTAAAAAGGAAGCTATGACTAGTCAACAACTGATCAGTTCAGTTCAGTCGCTCAGTCGTGTCCGACTCTTTGCGACCCCATGAATCGCAGCACGCCAGGCCTCCCTGTTCATCACCATCTCTCGGAGTTCACTCAGACTCACATCCATCGAGTCAGTGATGCCATCCAGCCATCTCATCCTCGGTCGTCCCCTTCTCTTCCTGCCCCCAATCCCTCCCAGCATCAGAGTCTTTTCCAATGAGTCAACTCTTCGCATGAGGTGTGTCTAATCTAGATACTTAATTGGAAATCAAAACAAGAAATCCAAAAACAATAAAGATAAAAGCAGGGAGAGCTGAGATTAAAGGAATGTAATGCAAACCAATGCCATGAATAAAGTCAGGCAAGCCAAAAGTGAATAATATTAATGGTGTAAAAGAAATGTTCTTTTCCACTTCATCTCTTCCACTTCATATTTCAAAATAGCAATATATTTAAGTGAGCTCATTAGTCCAAGTTTAAGATGTTTCATTAACAGAAACACTAACTATTATCTAAGAAGTCCCCAGTGATCTTCCCTTCAGAGCAATATACCAGAACAAGGAAACCTACTATTATTACAACCGCTACACTTAAATAAGCTTATGGTGACTTAAATGAGTTTTTCTGTTCTTCAAAGTGCTAACCTCAAACACACACTGACTGTAAAAGTAATGACTATTAAATTTATGTGCATTTACTGTAAAATTAAATCCTAACTCAATATATGACAACCTGCAAAAAATAATCTGCCACTCTTCAGCAAAAGGGTAAGACTATCTCATCTCACTTCTTTTCAGCATTGTACTGGAAGTCCTGCTGCTGCTGCTGCTAAGTCGCTTCAGTCGTGTCCGACTCTGTGTGATCCCATAGACGGCAGCCCACCAGGCTCCCCCGTCCCTGGGATTCTCCAGGCAAGAACACTGGACTGGGTTGCCATTTCCTTCTCCAATGTGTGAAAGTGAAAAGTGAAAGTGAAGTCGTTCAGTCGTGTCCGACTCTTAGTGACCCCATAGACAGCAGCCCACCAGGCTCCTCCATCCATGGGATTCTCTAGGCAAGAGTACTGGAGTGGGGTGCCATTGCCTCTCCAAGTGGAAGTCCTAGCTAATAATATATCAAGATAAGTAAATAAAAGGTTAATAGATTCAGTTCAATTCAGTTCAGTCACTCAGTCATGTCTAACTCTTTGCAACTCGTGGACTGCAGCACACTAGGCCTCCCTGTCCACTATCAACTCCTGGAGCTTACTCACACTCATGTCCATTGAGTCGATAATGCCATCCAATCATCTCATCCTCTGTCGTCCCCTTCTCCACCCACCTTCAATCTTTCCCAGCATCAAGGTCTTTTCCAAGGAGTCAGTTCACACCACAGTTCCATTTACAGATGACATGATTGTCTACGTAGAAAACTTTTTAATTATATTTTTAAAAAATCTCCTAGAACTAATAAGCAATAATTATAGAACAACTTCAGCAGGCAAGGTTAACATACAAATGGCAATAACTTTTCTATGTGCCAGCAATTACAAAAATAATTTGAAATTAAATACACAAAACAGTTATATTAGCCTTCAAAAATGAAATATTTAGGTATAAATCTAATAAAATATGTATGAGGAACACTATAAAACCAACAAATTAAATCAGAAATAAATAAATAGAGATATTGCCCATATTCATGGAGGGGAAAACTCAATATTATCAAGGTATCAGTTCTTCCCAACTTGCTTTATAGATTCAAAGCTGCTGCTGCTGCTGCTGCTGCTGCTAAGTCGCTTCAGTCATGTCTGACTCTGTGCAACCCCATAGACGGCAGCCCACCAGGTTCCCCCATCCTTGGGATTCTCCAGGCAAGAACACTGGAGTGGGTTGCCATTTCCTTCTCCAGTGCATGAAAGTGAAAAGTGAAAGTGAAGTCATTCAGTCGTATCCAACTCTTAGCAACCCCATGGACTGCAGCCTACCTACCAGGCTCCGCCATCCATGGGATTTTCCAGGCAAGAGTACTGGATTGGGGTGCCATTGCCTTCTCCGAGATTCAAAGCAATCACAGTATAAATAACAGCAAGTTGTTTTGTGAATATGAATAAATGATTCTAAAGTTTATACGGATAGGGGAAACACAGCATAGCCAGCACAATATTGAAAGCAAAGAATAAAGTCAAAGGACTGACATTACATGGCTTCAAGATTTGCTATAAAGCTACAGTAACCAAGGCATTGCCTTGGTAGCTCAGACGGTAAAGCATCTGCCTACAATGCGGGAGACCTGGGTCCAATCCCTGGGTCGGGAAGATCCCCTGGAGAAGGAAACGGCAACCCACTCCAGTATTCTTGCCTGGAAAATCCCATGGTCCATGGGGTTGCAAAGAGTCGGACACGACTGAGCGACTTCGCCTCACCTACAGTAACCAAAAGAGTATGGAAATGGCAGAAAAATACACATGGACCAATGGAACAGAACAGAGTGTTTAGAAAGGAAATCTCACATAGATAAGTGTCCTTTGGAAAAAGGAATACATACAATACAATGAAGTAAAGATGATCTTTTCAACAAATGGTGCTGAAACAACTGTATGTCTACATAAAAAAATAATAATAATCTAGATGCAAACCTCACATTCTTAAAAGAAAAGAAAAACATAAAGTATAAAACTCCTGGAGGGGAGCACAGGATAAAATTTAGATGGTTGTGAGTTTAACGACGACTTTCTAGATACAACACCAAAAGTACTATCCATGAGGAAAATCACTGCTAAGTTCGACTTAAAGCTTAAAATTTTCTACTCTGTGAAAGACACCGCCAAGAGAGCGAGAAGACAACTCACAGACTATGAGAAAATATTGGGAAAAAACTGGTAAAGGGCTTTAAAAATTTTTTTTATTTAATAATTTAACAGTAAAAAATGAGAAAAAAAAACTGATTTTAAAATGGTCAACAGTTCTGAACACTTAGGTCTTACATTCAAGTCTACCGTTTTAACTTAATTTTTATATAAGATAGTAGTACAGCTTGATTCTTTTGTGTGTATCTACTCAGTTTCTCCAACACCTTTACTGAAGACTGTCTTTCCTCCTTTTATATTCTTGCCTCCTTTGTCATGAATTAGTTATCCATATAACCATGAGTTTATTTCAGGGCTTTCTACATGTTACTTTGATCTATGTATCAGTTTTCATAACTACTATATTGTTTTGATTACCGTAGCTTCGTAGTATAGTTTGAAAAAAAGGAGCATGATACCTCTTATTGTTCTTTTTCAAGTTATTTTTTGGTTATTCACTGTCTTTGGTGGTTCCATACATGTTTTGAGATTCTCTGTTCTACTTTTGTGGAAAAAAAAAGCCATTGATATTTTGATAAGGATTGCATGGTATCTGTAGATTACTTTGAGTAATATCGACATTTTAACAATATTAATTTTCTCAATCCATGAGCATCATATATCTTTCCATTTGTTTTGTCATCTTCAATTTATTACTGTCTTTTAGAGTACATGTCTTTTACTTATGACTAAATTCATTCTTAGGTATTTTATTCTTTTTGGTACAATTTTAAATAGGATTCTTTTCTAAATTCTCTTTCTGATAGCTCATTATTAGTGTATAAAAACACAACCAGTTTCTCTGTACTAATTTTTATAATCTGCTACTTCACCAAATTCATTTATTCATTCCAACAGTTTTGGTGGTGTCTTTAGGGGTTCCCTGGTAGTTCAGCTGGTAAAGACTCCACCTGCAATGCAGGAGATCCCAGTTCAATTCCTGGTTTGGGATGATCTCCTCAAGAAGGGATAGGCTACCCACTCCAGTATTCTTGGGCTTCCCAGGTGGTTCAGAGAGTAAAGAATCCACCTGCAATGTGGAAGTCCTGGATTCAATCTCTGGGTTGGGAAGATCCCCTGGAGAAGGGAAAGGCTACCCACTCCAGTATTCTGGCCTGGAGAATCCCATGGACTGTATAGTCCAGGGCAGGTGGTGGGGCGGGGAGGGGTTGGGGGATGCCAAGAGTCGGACACGACTGAGTGACTTTCACTTTCAGTCTCAGTTCATCGCTCAGTCATGTCCGACTCTTTGAGACCCCATGAGTCGCAGCACGCCAGGCCTCCCTGTTCATCACCAACTCCCGGAGTTCACTCAGACTCACGTCCATCGAGTCGTTAATGCCATCCAGCCATCTCATCCTCCGTCGTCCCCTTATACTCCTTTCCCCAAACCCTCCCAGCACCAGAGTCTTTTCCAATGAGTCAACTCTTTGCATGATGTGGCCATGGTGGCCAAGTACTGGAGTTTCAGCTTTAGCATCAGTCCTTCCAACGAACACCCAGGACCGATCTCCTTTAGAATGGACTGGTTGGATCTCCTTGCAGTCCAAGAGACTCTCAAGAGTATTCTCCAATACCATAGTTCAAAAGCATCAATTCTTCAGCGCTCAGTTTTCTTCACAGTCCAACTCTCCCATCCATACATGACCACAGGAAAAACCATGGCCTTGACTAGACGGACCTTTGTTGGCAAAGTAATGTCTCTGTTTTTCAATATGCTATCTAGGTTAGTCATAACTTTCCTTCCAAGCAGTAAGCGTCTTTTAATTTTATGGCTGCAATCACCATCTGCAGTGATTTTGGAGCCAAAAAAAAACAAAGTCTGACACTGTTTCCACTGTTTCCCCATCTATTTCCCATGAAGTGATGGGACCAGATGCCATGATCTTTGTTTTCTGAATGTTGAGCTTTAAATCACTTTTTCACTCTCTTTCACTTTCATCAAGAGGCTTTTTAGTTCCTCTTCACTTTCTGCCTTAAGGGTGGTGTCATCTGCATATCTGAGGTTATTGATATTTCTCCAAGCAATCTTGATTCCAGCTTATGCTTCTTCCAGCCCAGCGTTTCTCATGATGTACTCTGCATAGAAGTTAAATAAGCAGGGTGACAATATACAAAGATGTGTATAAGAGACAGCACCTACAGTAACCAAAAGAGTATGGAAATGGCAGAAAAATACACATGGACCAATGGAACAGAACAGAGTGTTTAGAAAGGAAATCTCACATAGATAAGTGTCCTTTGGAAAAAGGAATACATACAATACAATGAAGTAAAGATGATCTTTTCAACAAATGGTGCTGAAACAACTGTATGTCTACATAAAAAAATATCAAGAGGCAGGTCAGGTGGTCTGGTATTCCCATCTCTTTCAGAATTTTCCACAGTTTATTGTGATCCACACAGTCAAAGGCTTTGGCATAGTCAATAAAGCAGAAATAGATGTTTTTCTAGAACTCTCTTGCTTTTTCAATGATCCAGTGGATGTTGGCAATTTGATCTCTGGTTCCTCTGCCTTTTCTAAAATCAGCTTGAACATCTGGAAGTTCACGGTTCATGTACTGCTGAAGCTTGGCTTGGAAAATTTTAAGCATTACTTTACTAGCGTGTGAGATGAGTGCAATTGTGTGGTAGTTTGAGCATTCTTTGGCATTGCCTTTCTTTGGGATTGGAATGAAAATTGACCTTTTCTAGTCCTGTGGCCACTGCTGAGTTTTCCGAATTTGCTGGCATATTGAGTATAGCACTTTCACAGCAATCATCTTTCAGGATTTGAAATAGCTCAACTGGAATTCCATCACCTCCACTAGCTTTGTTCATAGTGATGCTTTCTAAGGCCCACTTGACTTCACATTCCAGGATGTCTGGCTGTAGGTGAGTGATCACACCATTGTGATTATCTTGGTCATGAAGCTCTTTTTTGTACAGTTCTTCTGTGTATTCTTGCCACCTCTTCTTAATATCTTCTGCTTTTGTTAGGTCCATACCATTTCTGTCCTTTATCGAGCCCATCTTTGCATGAAATGTTCCCTTGGTATCTCTAATTTTCTTGAAGAGATCTCTAGCCTTTCCCATTGTGTTCTTTTCCTCTATTTCTTTGCATAGGGTTTTCTAAATAATATAATATCATCTACATTCATGTGACAGTTTTATGTCTCTCTTTTCAGTTTGGTTTTCTTTTTCTTGCCAGGTTACTATGGTTAGGCATTTTCTTTTATATCTCCTTATGTGAAAGATCATTATGAACATATCAGGTTAAGACAGAAACATTTACATGAAATTCATTTTTTGATCCCTGTATAATACTCAGTGGACATATGTCACTATATCAAAATCATTGCCATCATTAGCAATATGCCTCATGTGGGGATAATAAACCAGATGAATCTGCAAACTGAAATACAGGGTAAGGGCTGTGGCCATTAATTCTGTTTCATGGTGTTTCTATTTTGCATTATATTTGCTGTTTAGGTTGAATTTGGTTCCAGAGTATTAGTCTGTGGCAATGAAGAAATGTGAGAGATTGCCTAACAGCTTGGAAAACACACACACACACCTCATAGAGAGTCAAAATGTTAATTTAAATTCTATAAGGAGAGCTATAAATAAATCATAAAATTCACCTGAGACATGAGTTGAAGGGAATTTGCACAAAGGTAGTGTTAGGAATGCTATCCACTAAGACCATATGTCAGAATTCTCTGTAGCACACTTAGGAGACACTCCATTTCTACATGTAAAGTAATCATTGAGATGGCTAATTGTGTAATACCGTTTAGAGTGATCCAGCTCTCTTTCCAGGAAAAACCATTTTTCTCCAAGGAGATGTTCTGATTGAAAATTCCTATCTTACTCTCTTAAAATACAGTGCATTTTACCCCCACTTCCCAGATACAATGACAATTTTGTTCTCTGAATATACATAGCTCTTCAAGCTATGCTGTTGATTATTTCAGAGAAAACTGAATCATGTTGTGTCGAATGAGTCATTTTCAAGAAGAAACAGAAAGTAGCTACTCCTCTCATTTTTGTTTCCACCATCACTTTACATCATAACCCAGTGATTTATGCCAATTCACCCTGCTTATGGAGCTAGGGTGGAGAAGGAAATGGCAACCCACTCCAGTATTCTTGCCTGGAGAAGCCCATGGACAGAGGAGCCTGGCGACCTTCAGTCCACGGGGTTGCAAAGAGTCGGACACGACTGAGTGACTAAAGAACATGGAGCTGGGGAGGGGGCAGGAGAATCAAAAAATAATTTTGACTTAAGCTGGCGTCTGAAATCCTTACTCTTTAATCAAATCCACTTGTAGCTATTGTCCCCTGGGTACATTATGTATCACGATTTGTTTCTTAGTATTTGCCTAAGGGAATATTTTCCTTTCCCCTTGCCTCACAAGTATAGTTTCCAGCTTGAATGAGCAACTTGAAATTTCCTTTAAAAAGCTCAAATTCCGTGTTCACTGACCTACTTTAATTCTCAACATTTATAGTTTGTGCCACACACAGATTAATTACAGGTTTAATCATGGACTGTTTCATAGCTATCTGTGGGTTATCTCCACAACAAGATGGAGTTTATTTGGGGTATTTCATCATTGTTTGGATAAAGAACTGAAACTTTTTCTTAACCTTCTACATAAGACATTTTAGCACAGTAAGAGAGGGCACAAGCCCACAAGTCAATCATCCAGGGTCTGGATTCTGCTTGTAGCAAATGCTAAGTACGTGCTTTAGAAAAATCACTTGACCGTTTGGAATCTCACTCCTCGAATCAACCAGTACCATGTGAGTTAACAAATCAAAAGTAGGAGTTATATTATGAGGCTTAAATGAGAAAATTCGCTATAGCAGAGTGGAGCGCTTGCCAGATCATCCCCCAAAGGCTTCTTCTTTTCTGTCTTCCTCTTCCTGTATTATTTTTATTGTTATTCTTGTTACTACTACTACATATCCCTTAGGGCCAAACATAATATTGACAACTTAGGAATTACATGGCTTAATTATTCAATTTCATATTTTAAAAATATCTCACAAATCTATTTAGTCTTTGTCCCCCACTCCCACCATCCCTTCACCATCAGATAGCTATCATTCTCCCATCTTTATTTTGGTTAGAATTTGAGCCCAGTTTTCACTATTTCAGTTCTGTTCTGGTATTATGAGTTTATATGTCTTATCTCTCCTTAAAAAGCTCAGTCTTCTTCCCTCTACCTTTTTTTTTGAAAGTCTCTCAGTCGTGTCTGACTCTTTGTGACCCTATGGACTATGCAGTCTGTGGAATTCTCCAGGACAAAATACTGGAGTAGGTAGCCTTTACCTTCTCCAGGGGATCTCCCCAACCCAGGGATCGAACCCAGGTCTCCCATATTGCGGGTGGACTGTCTACCACCTGAGCCACAAGGGAAACCTCTATCTCTTTTTAAGAAGTTGGTAAGAACCTGAGCATTTATTGATGGATTATTTCTCAGCTCCAGATTCACCCTTTTTACTTCCTCGGTGAAATGGTTCTAGGCCCTTTAAACATGTGCCCTTTGCAACTGGCGATAAAGCTGTAACAATGGAGGCACTAGAGAGACATTACGGTCCTGAAGAGTCTTGTTTCCAGGTTTCCCTGTGGTTTCTGCACACCTATACCCACCTCCTATGTGGACAGGGGCCAGAGGCACCCAGCAGCCAGCACTTGTCTGAAGCATCCACAGATGGGCAATTTTGAGTGGAGTGCATTGAGGACAGAGTTCCCTATGAAAAGCATCCTGAGATACCCTTAAGGCAAGTTTCCAGCAAGTGCTACAAATGTTCAGTTCAGTCGCTCAATCATGTCCAACTCTTTGTGACCCTGTGGACTGCAGCATGCCAGGCTTCCCTGTCCATCACCAACTCCCAGAGTTTACTCAAACTCATGTCCGTTGAGTGGGTGATGCCATCCAACCATCTCATCCTCTGTCGTCCCCGTCTCCCCCTGCCTTCAACCTTTCCCAGCATCAGGGTCTTTGCCAAGGAGTCAGTTCTTTGCATCAGGTGGCCAAAGTATTGGAGCTTCAGCTTCAGCATCAGTCCTTCCTTCCAATGAATACTCAATGACTGATTTCCTCTAGGATGGACTGGTTGGATCTCCTTGCAGTCCAAGGAGTCTCAAGAGTCTTCTGTAACACCGCAGTTCAAAAGCATCAATTCTTAGGTGCTCAACGAGTGTGGACCACAGTAAATTATCAGCCAGCCAGTGGCACTGGCTGTACTCTCTCCATCGAAGCCTAAAAGCAGTGTGCAAGAGCTCTTCCTTGGGTGCTTTATCTCAGCCCCAAGTTTCGGGACTCTTCCTTCTATGTGCTATTCCTCTTCTTTTGGAGTTTCTTTTATCCTTATTATTTCACTCTATTATTATAGTTGATAATTCTCTGTATTAAACTTTCCCTTTTCAAGTTGTTTTTCTCTCCTATTGGACCCAGGCTGACATAGTCCATCATATTTTAACTTGTAACCTATTCCAGATCTTTATCTTTGTTTTTCAATGATATGAAATCACTAATGACAAGCATGAGATTGTATGTGCACTGTTTATACTTAATACTGATATTTTGAGAAGTTAAATAAGAGGACAATTCTCCTAAAGAAAATGGTAGTCAGTATCAGTTGAGTTCAGTTCAGTCGCTCAGTTGTGTCCGACTCTTTGTGATCCCATGAATCGCAGCACAAATGTATCTTAATTCTAAAATATGTAGCTCATTTGATCAAAGGATAAAATGTATCTTCCACTAAAAAACACTGAACCAATTGTAATTTTATGAAAGCAAATAACATCTTTAAATCAGAAGTTGAAAAATTCCAAGTGATAAGCTATAGCTCTAGTCAACTTCAGCACAGGAATTAGATCCCAAGTACAAACGGGTAGTTTCCTCAGTTCAAGGATGGGGTGAAAAGGAGGAGGAAGCAGAGGTGGAGGAGAATAAAAAGCTTCACAGCTGCTGTCTGCTGATCAGAATATTTCTTTGTCTCCATGCTCCTTGTATCTCTTTATTTTTCCAGTAATACTAACACTATTTAAAAGCCTTTTCAAATAGTTTTTTTTCCAAACAGCATATGTGACTATCTTTTCTGAAACTTCTAAAATAAAATTATATATAAAGAAAATAGTTGTTCTCATCCTTTTTTCCTGAGTGTTTAATTTAACAGAGTGGCCGGCTTAAAGGATAGGTCCTGTTTGTTTGCCTTTATCCATCCATCACTTGCCACATCAGCTCTCCTAGAAACATAGTCTTTCGTTTCGGGGATGAGGAGCCCACTGGTCTTGGTGCAATTCAGTCACCCTCCTTCTTTATCAAACACCCACCTGAGCCCCAGGAAACTGCCAAGGAACTTCTATAAGGAGCAGATGCTCCTAAGGTTAGAAGACACAAGGTTAAAATGCAAGGTAGGTGGTCCAATCCACTCCTGGGGAAAACGTGTTTATCTTTTTTCCAGAGACAGAGCACTTCCAGTAAATAAGAAAAAAAGTAAAATCTTGTCTGAATGCACCATAGACTATTCAGTGCCATGAATTGGAGCAAATGTACCAACTTATTGCAGATTGGTATATGAAGAAGGTTTTGAATATTCACTACAAAATGCCTTTTAAATCTAACAGAGAATCCTGTTTTCACACAAGTGATTTTAACTTTTATGAAGAACACACACACATACATATACATGCAAAACAGGCAGTATCAATAGGATAATAATGCATTCCTAATTAATCTATATTTCCAACCTCAAAATTTCAATCTCTTTCCTTATGGTAGAGAGTGAAGAGGAACTGAGGAGCCTCTTGAACAAAGTGAAAGAGGAGAGTGAAAAAGTTGGCTTAAAGCTCAACATTCAGAAAACTAAGATCATGGCATCTGGTCCCATCACTTCATGGCAAATAGATAGGGAAACAAGGGAAACAGTGACATACTTTGTTTTGGGGGGCTCCAAAATCACTGCAGATGGTGACTGCAGCCATGAAATTAAAAGATGCTTGCTCCCTCGAAGAAAAGCTATGACCAACCTACATAGCATATGAAAAAGCAGAGACATTTCTTTGCCAGCAAAGGTCTGTCTAGTCAAAGCTACGGTTTTTCCAGTAGTCATGTATGGATGTGAGAATTGGACTGTAAAGAAAGCTGAGCACTGAAAAATTGATGTTTTTGAACTGTGGTATTGGAGAAGACTCTTGAGAGTCCCTTGGACTGCAAGGAGGTCCAACTAGTTCATCTGAAAGGAGATCAGTTCTGAATATTCATTGGAAGGACTGATGCTGAAGCTGAAACTCCAATATTTTGGCCACCTGATGCTGGGAGGGATTGGGGGCAGGAGGAGAAAGGGACAACAGAGGATGAGATGGTTGGATGGCATCACCAACTCAATGGACATGAGTTTGAGTAAGCTCCGAGAGTTGGTGATGTCCAGGGAAGCCTGGTGTGCTGCAGTCCATGGGGTTGCAAAGAGCTGGACACGACTGAGCAACTGAACTGAACTGAAATCTAGAGATATAGCATTACTTCTTAAAGGTTTAGCATTTAATGACTCTTTCAAACAAAAGAGAGAGATAAAAGTATAGAAATTTTTAAAAGGAAAGAAAAAAAATATTGAGAAAAGCCCTCTCCTCACTTTACTTCTGAAACATATGCTTTCAAACAGTGAAAAAGTACCTAATAGGAGTCCTCACAATAAGGATATGGTTCCCAAAATCTTTGGAGAAGAGTTACTGTCACAGTAAAAACATCTACCAGGAAATCTGATGGTTAACTTTTCCAGTTTAATGAGCACCTCAGTACAAGTTTCTGGGAGAAACATTGAAAATGTTAACTAAGCAACAAGCACTAAAAATATCATAAAAAGATACAAATTTGAAACCCAAACTTTTACTTTGAAACAATGCACCAAGGAGAATAGATTCAGAAAAAAACAAAACACTTTTCTGTACCTGTTGTTTTAACCTAACCACGCAGATCAGGTGGGTCTCTTCACCCTACACACAGGGATGGCACACATTGTTTATTTTAATGAACTTGTTCAAATATATATTAAAATTCTTCTAGCTAATGAAGATACTGATGCCAAGTTAATATACAAATAGTACTTGCGCTTAATGTAACAAAACCAGCTGTTATTATGGTTAAATATTTTTGTCAGAAAACATAAAATTAGATTCGAACAGAAGCTCAAAATCATAAAAGCACTTTAATAATACTAAATGTACAGTATCAATTCTCGGTTACTGGGTTTTTATTGTTATTTTTCTCTTCTTCTGCATTTTGATGCCAGACCTCCTTCATGAATATTCATCAGGATCATTTCCAGAATCCTACCTGCCCACTTAGGGGCCTGACATAAAATATAAAGTTCAAGTCAGGTCACTCACTCATCAGGCTCAAATTTAACATAGCTTGTTCTGATATGTCATAATTTTAAATGAAGGCAGATATCTGCTAAGTAGAACAAAATCTGAAATTTGTGCAACTATACTGACTGATTTACAAGCCCCTACTATGTACTGAGTCACAAAAATGGATTGATACAAAAATGAATAATGCATTTTCATTTTTAATATCTTCATTAAATTTTTTACAGTACTGTTTCTGCTTTGTTTTTTTATTTGGGGGGACAGGAGCGTTTGGCCAGGAGACATGTGGGATCCTAGCTCCCTGGCCAGGGACCAAACTCACCCCCCTGCAGTGGAAGGTGAAGTCCTCACCAGTGGCCCAGCAGGGAAGTGCCAGTGACAGTTACAGAGTCATGTCGCTGTCACGTCCCACAAGAAGCACGGGGTGCGAGGCATCAACCTGTCTACGGAAGAGATATTCAAACTGAGATGGCATGTTTACATAGGAGCTCACCAGACAAGTAACGGGGTTCTAGACACAAATGGGTATACAAAGCTCAGAACAACTTCATGAACTGAAGGGATTGCCGGGAGTTCTGTAGATACGAGAGGAGTGTGTCGACTGATGAGACAGTCACGAAATGGAAGAAGCCCAGGCAAGGAAAATATCATGCAGACCCTGAAAGGAAAACTGCATTTTTTAATTTACTAAATTTAAAAAAATAATAATTTTTAAATGGAAATTTTGCCCATAAGGGCCAGAAATAGATCACTCAGGGAGTTTGAGATAATCAGATAAGGAACTTAAAATCAACTAATTCAAACTTCACAGTGTTTACAGTAGAAGGAGGAGGGTCAGGGAGAGCAGTTCATAAGCTTTCCTATAATCTTGGTGCAAGATATTGAGGTCTAAACTGGAACAGCGGCTGATAAACAGAATAACACACATCTACTTTTGACCCTACAATCAACTTTCTAGAAAGCGTCACCCACTTCCCTCTGGGTGTCTCCATTATTCCTTCCACAATTAAAATCAAGTTTCCATGAAATTCAAAAGACAATGTAATAGAAAAACAAGTTAAAACACTACTATCATTCAGGTTTTTAATTGGTAATCAGTTTATTCAAAATGGTCTACATATTTATAACACAAAGTTGTCTACATATACTATATGCTAAGTCACTTCAGTCGTGTCCGACTCTGTGCAACCCATAGACGGCAGCCCACCAGGCTCCCCCGTCCCCAGGATTCTCCAGGCAAGAACACTAGAGTGTGTTGCCATTTCCTTCTCCAAAGCATGAAAATGAAAAGTGAAAGTGAAGTCGCTCAGTTGTGTCTGACCCTCAGCAACCCCATGGACTTCAGCCTTCCAGGCTCCTCCATCCATGGGATTTTCCAGGCAAGAGTACTGGAGTGGGGTGCCATTGCCTTCTCTGACATATACTATATACTGTGTGTTAAATTATTTAAATTTTAGTATCAGAAATTTAAGAATATTCTTCCTGAATTACTTTTGTCACATTATCTTCCATGTTGATTTGTTGATGAGGAAGGAAAGATTGCTTTTCAGAAATAAAGAGCATCTGCATTTGTTTTCTCCACCTTTTGTTTTATGATACATAAATTATTTAAGTAAGCTACACCTGTAATGGAAACTGCAAATCAGAGTTAAAGTAGTTTAAACACCAAGTTAGAGAAATTTAAAATCTACCAACCAAAGCTAAATATCCAGTTTAATGAAATTCAAACTATCTCATACTATAATTGGGAGTGTGTGAGGGCTATTTACTGAGAAATGAAAAATGAATGTCTTGTGGACTGAGTTAAATGTGATTATAAACCTGCATTTCTGAAGCTGTAAAAGTATCTCTGTCAGTACTTTCACACAGAGTATAGGCACCTACAGTAGCCCATACGTTTTACAGAAATAATCCCTGTAGGAGAACAATGTGAGCACTGTACCCTATTTTCAAAATGCTATCACTCTTGAACAATCATCTTTTGATACCTGCTTATAGTGGCTTAGCTTTTGAAGATGTAAGATTCACTGATGGTTTAAATATTTGTCTCTTTAAACCAAATGAATTTTTAATAATCAAATGATCAAAATATTTTTCTACCAGGGCCACACCCACTGCCACCACCACCAACCTCTCTGACTTTTTCTATTATTGTTTCATATTCTAAAGCAAGTACCTGAGTTTTATTAAAATATATCAAGGCCAGAAGAGGACTCTGCTTGTTTTCTGGGTATGTGTTTCCCTCTAAATTCACATCAAGAACTCTCCAAAGGCAACTGCTACTGTTAAGTGAAAAATTCAAAAATCTGGCAGAGTATCTTTTACTTGTGTTATAAAATATAGTATAAAATCAAAAATGTTAGTGTTTTGCCCAGATGTGCTCATCATTTTCTAACAGAACCATGTATTTACCTTAAACATATTTAAAAGCATATGCTTTAACTGCCCTTAGGCCTCAGAACTAACAGCAGACTATCAGACTTCACACATGCTTACCAAGGTACAGAATTTTGAGTTCTTTGGGTTGGGCAAAATGAATGGAAATACTTTTTTCATATCAAGGGAGAAATTTAGGAGTCAAATAGTATTTGTGGATAGGAACATGGAGGTCCTGCACTTCAAACTGACTCCAATAGAAAACATTTCCATCTAATGTAGAAGCCTGTTTAATGATAATCTACTCAGGAAAGTTATTAGTAAAAGATCCTCAGCACAATGATGCTAGAGTTATTGAGAGCACAAAGTGTTCATTAAAAAATATGATGTTCTTATACATAATGCTACTGGATTTCTTCTGGAAAAAAATATATTTTTGTATAGGACTTGTGTGTTCCGAGGAAAGTAGAAAACCAGTCAAAGTCTTGCTGATACAGATTCTGAGCTAGAATTGGAGCAATCATTATTTTCTGCCTTTTTACTTGGGGTCTGAAAAATCCTGAGCTGAATCTTCAACAAGGAAAGGCCTTCATTAATATTGGCTAGGACGCTAGGCTTTTCAGCAAGAGACAAAAGTCAGTCTCTCTCTTGTGTGGGGAGTGGCATTTCCTGAGTGAGACAGGTGATCCAGAGTGGTTGAGAGAGAAGACCCATTGAATTAAGGTGATGGAGAGGGCTGTCAAAATTATAGTGAAATTTCTGAGGCTGTCCATCTCTGGCCCCCTTTCTCTTACAAGGAAACATTTCTCAGTTAGTCTCAGGCCCACTCTGTAATGCCTTAGCTTGCTTCCTCGTCTATTAAGGAAAGAGCACCTAACATCCAGGGAGGCTTGCAACCACACTCTCAGACTGGGGAAGGCGTGGTGCCATGCTATCTAGATGACAGGACTCATTTCTGGTTGATCTGCTGGGGTCCAGGTGAGAGGTTCGCTTGGGCCACTAGGCAGATCTGTAGGCAAGTCCCCAGGCAAGACAGGCCACAAGACCCCTTCTCCTTATGTTTCCCAGCGACCTACACTGTGTCAGGGAACAATCTACACACCCACCACAGCCACAGTCCGAAAAGATAGAGGCTGTTCCTCCTGGATTACCTGTGCTTTCCCTAGAAAGCAGAAACACGAATTTCACCTTTAACATTGTTCTTCATTTCTTTGAGAGGTAAGTGTTTACATAAAACTGGGTGAGAAAATGTGAACTTGATTCCTTCTCAACTTTAGTATTTTGGGGGGGAAGGAGTCTCAGGCCTTTCCTCTTATCTTATGTATTTTTAATATAAAGAACCTAAATCTTGGTTTGTGTGTGTGTGTGCATTCTGTCACCAGTCATGTCCAACTCTTTGCAACCCTATCGCCTGCATGGCCCCCAGGCAGGGGTACTGGAGTGGATTATCATGCCCTCCTCCAGGGGATCTTCCCAACCTAGGAATCGAACCCATGTCCCTGTGTCTCCTGTATCTACAGGTGGGTTCTTTACTGCTAGCACCATCTGGGAAGCCCTGTGCATGTATAGGGGAGTGATATTTTCACAGTGCCCTATCTGTCTATGAGAGGGAAGGACAGGATCCCTCAGGAATTTTTCATGAGGACTCATTCTTGTGTAAAACTCCACCTGAGTTAATGGCTTCTTGAGCCATACCTCTGATAAACCTATGACACATTCGTAGCATCTAACAGCAACAAGATGGACAATAAGATCATCCCCTCTTTCTGGACACACAAAGCCATGTGTTCCAAGAAACTTCATCCATAAGTGTTCTATTTAAAAATGTGCTCTATTTTCACGTAAGGAGAGGAAATGCTTGTCAAACAAAGATAAATGCAGCTAAAGAATTATCTGGTTACTTAATACACTAATGTGATACTGCAGGAAAGACAAATGATGTGTTGTATTTCCCAAAGGCATTTGACCCTAGAGTCCTGTTTGGGGTGGGCAACGAAGAATAGCTTACATCTATTAACAGTCAAAGGAAATAATAATGTATCATGAAAACTGGCTTGAGTGAAGTAATCCTAACCAGAGAGGTTGCAAGATGTGGATGTCTATTCTAGGGATGAAAGAAAGATCTGACCAGGACTTCCCTGGTGGTCTAGTGTTAAGGAACCGGCCCACCAGTGCTGAGGATACGGGCTTGACGCCTGGTCTGGGCAGATCCCCCACGCTGCAGGGCAGCTAAGCCCACGTGTCACAGCTACTGAAGCCTGCACACCCTAGAGCCCGTGTCTGCAACAAGAGAAGCTGCCTCAATGAAGCCCGTACACGGCAACTGGAGGGTCGCCTCTGTGAACCACAACTAGAGAAAGACTGAGCACAGCAACAAAGACCCAAGGCAGTCAAAAAAATAAAAAAAAAAAAAGGCAAAGAAAGAAGATCTGACCCTGCTATAAAATGAATACAAATCAACCCAGTAAGGTAGTGTACCAAACTGTATCTTCATATGTTGGGAAAAATTAACCTAATCCTGGCTGATTCTTTGGAGTCTGGAAATGAATGATAACACTGAAAACTAATATAGCTGAAATTAGGGTGGAACAGCCCATGTTTCAGCTATAGAGTATCAAAGAAGGTGCTACTGAAGACAATTATTACTGCTGGACAAGACGAATGAAATACACATTTTGCTCCAAATCTCAAGTTATTCCTGAAGTCAAGAGGAGAAGGGGGCGACAGAGGATGAGATGGTTTGATGGCATCACCGATTCAATGGACATGAGTCCATTGATGGACATAGTCAAGACCTCAAGAAAGACCACCAATTTTGTCAAGATGGACCGAGGAAGCAGCAGCAATGGACTAGGCAGTCATAACAAGGGGATCCTGGATGAAGGGCCAGGATCTGCCAACAAGCCCCTCAACCGAAAGCAGACGGCTGCCTCTGTACAGGAGCTCTACTGCACATGACCTACTCTGGGAGGAGGCGTGGCAGGGGATCCCTCGGGTATGACTAGACTGAAGCTGAATGAATCAACCCTTTCCTAAAGATTTAATTGCCTGATATTCCTAATTACCTAGAGTGTGATGGCCAGTCCTATACCCAACCTAACTCTACACTAGTGCTTATACCAGGGATTCAGTTCAGTTCAGTTCATTAGCTCAGTCATGTCCGACTCTTTGCGACCCCATGGACTGCAGCACGCCAGGCCTCCCTGTCCATCACCAACTCCCAGAGATGAACACAAACTCATGTCCATCGAATTGGTGATGCCATCAAACCATCTCATCCTCTGTCACCCCCTTCTCCTCTTGCCTTCAATCTTTTCCAGCATCAGGGTATTTTCCAGAGTCAGTTCTTCACATTAGGTGGCCAAAGTATTGGAGTTTCAACTTCAACATCAGTCCTTCCAGTGAACACTCAGGACTGAATTCCTTTAGGATGGATTGGTTGGACCTCCTTGCAGTCCAAGGGACTCTCAAGAGTCTTCTCCAACACCACAATTCAAAAGTATCAATTTTTCGGCACTCAGCTTTCTTTATAGTCCAATTCTCACATCCGTACATGACTACTGGAAAAACCATAGCTTTGACCATAGATGGACCTTTGTTGACAAAATAATGTCTCTGCTTTTTAATATGCTGTCTAGGTTGATCATAACTTTCCTTCTAAAGAGTAAGCATCTTTTAATTTCATGGCTGCAATCACCATCTACAGTGATTTTGGAGCCCAAAAAAATAAAGTCTGCCACTGTATCCATTGTTTCCCCATCTATTTGCCATGAAGTGATGGGACCGGATGCCATGATCTTAGTTTTCTGAAAGTTGAGCTTTAAGCCAACTTTTTCACTCTCCTCTTTCACTTTCATCAAGAGGTTTTTTAGTTCCTCTTCACTTTCTGCCATAAGGGGAGCATCATCTGCATATCTGAGTGTCATCTGAGGTCATTGATACTTCTCCCAGAAATCTTGATTCCAGCTTGTGATTCATCCAGCCCAGCATTTCTCGTGATGTACTCTGCATATAAGTTAAATAAGCAGAGTGACAATATACAGCCTTGATGTATTCCTTGTGGCTACAAATCTACTGTTGGGGGAATCTTTCCACATATCCAACTGGGGGCTTAATATAATAGACGCTGACTTCCCAGAAATGAACTCATTATTTATTAAGTAGCTGATGGTTGACATTAAACTTACACGTGACCTTTTTTAATTGCTGCTAAGTCACTCCAGTTGTGTCCAACTCTGTGCTACCCCATAGACAGCAGCCCACCAGGCTCCCCCGTCCCTGGGATTCTCCAGGCAAGAACACTGGACTGGGTTGCCGTTTCCTTCTCCAATGCATGAAAGTGAAAAGTGAAAGTGAAGTCACTCGGTCGTGTCCGACTCTTCGCGACCCCATGGACTGCAGCCTACCAGGCTCCTCCGTCCATGGGATTTTCCAGGCAAGAGTACTGGAGTGGGGTGCCATTGCCTTCTCCTTTTTAATTGAGAGGAAAATAAAGTTAAATGTATTTTAACTATGTCAACAAGAAACCCATTCCCTTTAAATTTGTGTTCTTCCTCTTTCATTATTCTCCTACCAATCTATAGCTGGATATGTAATTAAAGAAAGGGTCCTTTCAGGCATATATGAACACATGAGGACTATGAAGTTCAATATATCAGTAAATATGAAAGCATAATCATATAATAGCATAACAATCAGTGAGAAGAGCAACAACAGAGATGCTGGATAATTAACCCTCAAATAACCTGTGCACACTCTGAGAACCAACATACTAGGCTTTCTTCTACAACTTCTTTCCTATAAAATCAAATATTTTACATACTTTTTTAGTAACTTGAAAAACTAAATAGGAAATGTGTAAATTTTATTGAACATCTGGAGCAGAGAGGCTGAGTAACCTCATTTCTAAATCAAGTGAATCAGAATCAACCAAATTCATTATTCTATTTTAGTCATTAATCAGAAACCTAATTGATAAGAGGTTAATCAAGCTATGCCATCCAACAGTTGTTTTCTTGGGCACACAACTTGGCTATATTTTCCAGGCTCTTTTGCTACCCACACAGCCATAAGACAGGGGCTCACAGAAAGGAATGTGGGTACAAACAATGCATACTATCCAGGCCTAGCCTATAAATCCTTCGTCATAAATTCTTCCATTCACCTTTCCCATCAACCAGCTGAATGAGAAGGTCCCCCTGTCCTAGAATAGGAAAGACAGAAAGAGCAAGAGGTGCGGTATTATTGTTTTAAGCCATTGAATTTGAGGAATTTTTATTACTTCACGATTTTTTATTTTACAAATTAGCCTAACCTGATAATACAAAAAACTGTTTTGATATTTTTGACCAAAATGAATATCTGAAAGTACAGCCTCCCCAACCGCAGCTAACAGTTCAAGTTTACCCCTATCTTGCCTAATTTTGACATCCTCTTTTTTTTTTTTTTTTTTAAGCCACGTGGTTAATGGTATTTCTTTATGACATCTCAGTAAGAGTAATACAAAGTGCATAGCTTTTTTGGGGTTACATGAAGTTATTTCAATTTGATCTTTTTTTTTTTTTTTTCTTGTAAAGGCTTATATATATATATATTTTTAATTTTATTTTTACTTTATTTTACTTTACAATACCGTATTGGTTTTGCCATACATTGACATGAATCCACCATGGGTGTATATTAGCTCCCAATCCCGAATCCCCCTCCCACCTCCCACCCCACATCATCTCTCTGGCTCATCCCTGTGGACCAGCTCCAAGCATCCTGTATCCTGTATCGAACATAGGCTTGTGCTTCGTTCTTACATGTTAGTTGACATCCTCTTTATAGACTGAAAGGGAACATCGCCCACTGCTATTGGTCATGTCACAGAACAGCTCAGAATTCTAAAAATCACTAGAATATAGGAAAGGCCTATACTCTGCTGTCCAATTCTTAATTCTAAGGATACCAAAGATGTTAAAATGTCACATACACACACACAAAAGAACCTAGGGAGCAGATCCTTCCCCCACCTTCTTTTTTTGGTTTATGGAATAATATCTCAAGATCATTTGCATTACTGTTCTGTATAAATTTGGCTTTAGATCTGTTTTAAAAATAAATTTATGGCTTTTTAAATATGTATAAAGACAAATAAGTTGACAACAAAACATCAATAAATCCATCGTATTCAAAAATGGAACGTTGACCTCACATCTGTTAGAAGGGCTATGATCAAAAAAGGCAACAAATAACAAATTCCCTAATGTATTTTAGGGAACTGTTGTACTCTGTTGGTGGGAATGAGTGTTGGTGCAGCCACTATGAACAGTATGGAGATTCCTAAAAAAAAAAAATTTAATAGAACTGCTCTATGGCCCTATAATTCCACTTCTGGGCATTTGTGTGCTGTGCTATGCTTAGTCACTCAGTCATGTCCAACTCTTTGACTCTGTGGACTATAAACCACCAGGCTCATCTGTCCATGAGGATTCTCCAGGCAAGGACACTAGAGTGGGTTGCCATCTGGGTATTTATTGTCCTCCTAAAAAAGAAAACACTAACTTGAAGAGATACCTGCACCACTACATTCATGTACAATAGCCAAAATATGCAAATACGCAAACAACCTACATGTCCATCAACAGATGAATGGATAAAGAAATTGTGATATATATATCATATATATATGGAATGTTATTTAGCCACACAAAAAGAATGAAATCTTGACATTTGTAACAACATGGGTGGACCTTGAGGGCATTATACAAAGTGAGATGAGACTGACAGAAATACCAAGGATATGTGGAATCAAAAAAAAACAAGAGAGGAAAAAAAAAAAACAAAGCAAAACAGAAAGAAACGTACTCATAGATGCAAAAAAGAAAACAACAAACAGTACCTGATTGGTGGCCCCCAGAGGTAGGGGGCAGGGAGGTGGGCAAAGTGGAGGTTGCAAATGTATAGCACAGCGATTATAGTTAATAACACTCTATCAGGTATTTGAAAGTTATTAAGGGAATATACCTTAAAAGTTCTCATTACAAGAAAAGAATGGAATATTAGCTTTCTCCCAAAATGATGATATTCAATAAAAATTATTTTAAAAATAATGATGGAATTCAATTGTACCACTACTTCATTGGTATTTTATATTCATTTTGAACATTTGTCTTTTGGCTTTATATTGATTTTATAATCAAAGCAGTGGTGCTTGATTTAAAATTACAAAGGCAAAATTAAATTTAGCAAAACTGAGTTGTGATGTCTTTGAAAGAATTTATATCTGCGCATGAACCATTAACAGAGTTGAGAAGGATGTATTCAAAAGCTTTGCTACAGACTTTTAATATAAAGGTAGTTATTATTTTCTGTTGGGGTACGTGACATTGTTTGCCATGCCTGGATCTATTCGCTCCTGACTGCTACCTGAGTGATTCTAAGAGTCTTAAGAAAAACAAAAATAGTAAATTGCCTCTTAGGAGCAATTACCAACCTTGTATGAGAAAGCAAATTTGAGAAACAAGCTCATCTGTGCCCTATTTCTAACCCTGCTTCAATGTAGATGCCATTCAAGCACATTGTTTTCTAAACCCACAGAATGACACTCCATCTGTGACAAAGGGATATCTGAACCCCAGAAACAGATGCGCACAGAGAAGTGTTGATAGCAAATGAAAGGGACACAGTTTTTGGAAGAAGAGTTCAATGACTGAACCACGAACAACATTCAAAACATTTTTGCCCCAAGTTGTCAGCTCCTCAGTTTTATCTTACGACAACAAAAATCACATTTTCCCATGTTTGGAAATTGTTATGTTCTATTTAAAAGTATTTTAAACTCTATTGTCAAAACTGGCTATTGTCCCCTTAAAAGCAAAAGCTAATGGAAAAACCACAAAGCCTTCAGGACACAGTAAGAAGAGGATATAGCAAAAATTAAGAACAAGATTACATTTATTTTTGTGATGCATTGAGAAAGAAAGAAAGCAGCTTCGAAGTGACGTTGGATGGGTGAGCAGGGTGGTCCTAGGTAAAAGAGATGCTTGAGATAAGTAGAGATATTATGAATGGAAATTTCTGGTCTGAAAACTGGGCTCACGTTACCTGGGGCTGTTCCTGCCACCAACAGGATGGTCCCCAGATCGCTGCATGAAGGCACTCAGGTTGGGATGAGGAATGCATTTCCACCTGTATTCCACTCACCTGGCAAATCACTCTGACAGAAGGTTACATCTTTAGGGAGAAAAGTGGAAGGGGTGTCTTTGAACAGAAGACATATGCATAGTTCTGATAGGCAAGACATACTTGTGTGGGGGTCTGTATGTCCTCCAAGGAGAACCATTTTGCAATTTTCACAGAGTGTTAACACTAGTCATGAGGTCATGAGAGGCATTAACACTAGCTAAGTGACCCTGAACTCCTTCTGATGTCAAAATCCCAGGGTTAGCATGGGCACAGGAGGTGTCATTGCTTCCATGGCACTGAAATTAGCCACTAGATAGGAATGGATTCCGGTTCTCAAGCCATCATCACAAACTACTCTGGACAACATACATACCCCAAAGGTGACTGTATGCCTCAAATGATATAAAATAGTCACATCACAAGCAGTCAAGTACTATGGACTTTAATACATGGATTAAGAGGAAAAAGGAACTTATGAAGAGTCAAGAGAGACTTGACTTAGACATTCCTCATGAATGAGCAGAGTACGATTTTTTTCCTCCAATAAAAAGACAAAAAGCTGAAGCAAAGCAAAACTTTTTAACTCCACACATCCCCCAAAGCTCAAAGACTCAAAACCAGATGATTTATGAACAGTCTTCAAGAATATTTGACACGGGATAAGATTCTGGCTACATTAAAATGTTTCCTTCTTACACTTATAGACTGAGATTAATGAGCTCTTAAGAAAAAGAACAAAAACAAGACAACAGAGAAGAATTTAAAAGCTGTGGGAGAACCTCGAATCCTCCCAGGGAACACAGACTCTGTTGTGAGCATCAAACAGAGATGTAAACCGTTCCCTCAGTTATCTTCGATTCTAGTGTACTTCTCTCAGAGTAAGCACCTCACCAGGGATAAGCAGAGATTCAAAGATGCGTAAAGCAGCTATTTTTATGATGCTCAAAAGCGCAGTGGTCTATTCAAAGTCAGGGTCAAAACCTGCTTCTGTTGGATTCTGTGCTGCTATGTGTGAGGGAGCCGAAGAGTATCACAGAGTAATAGATACTATATCCGAATTGTACCTTTCCCATTTTAGAATTTAAATTATATGTAAAATTTGATTCTAATCTAATAAGACTCTGAAAATTATTGGAATGGCTTCCTAATTAATCTTCCCTGGTTCTATCCTTGACCCTTTTCAATGGACCCTTTAAGAGTTACAAAAGTGATCATTCTAAAATGAAAATCAGTTCATCTATCTCCCATGATTAAAATCTTTCCCAAGGATGTTTTATTACTGAGAGTAAATGCCAAGGTTATTTGGTTTGGCATAAAAGGCTCCCCTTGATTTGACCCCTAACTGTCCATTTTCATCTTTCTGCACCGACATTTCTAAGCTAACATTTAATGCTCTGGACAAACTGAACAGCTTATGGATTGTTCTGTGTGTGTGCACTCCATCACTAAGTTGTGTCCAACCTCTGCGACCTCATGGACTGTATCCACCAGGTTCCTCTGTCCATGGAATTATCCCAGGTAAGAATATTAGAGTGAGTTGCCATCTCCGTAAACCAGGGGATCTTCCTGACCCAGGGATTGAGCCCATGTCTTCTGCATTAGCAGGTGGGTTCTTTCCCGCTGAGCCACCAGGGAAGCTCCATAGTTTGTGCTAGACAACAATTATTTGTGCATGTTCTTCTGTAATCCTTTCCCATTTTCCCTTCTGCATCTTTCAAAATGCAGCTCAGGTAATATCTTGCTTAGGAAATCCTGCACAAGGCCCCCAAAAGTTCAATTTTTCTCTTGTCTGTACTTCATTTATACTTCTGCATGCTTGTAATCCAGCTCTTTGGCTCTGTCTTATAATGTTTTCTAGATTGTGTATTTCTGTAAAATGAACACTATAAGTTTGCTTTACCAGTCCCTGAAACAATGCTTGATCCATTAAAGGTGTTCCACGAATGGTTTATAAATGTATCAGTCAAGTGCGTTGGTGCCTCACTTTGCACTCTAGTGCCAACTAAATACCTTTACCATTTACTCTTCCCTAAAGGCCAGAATACCTAGGCTCTTGATTTAAGATCCTCCATAATTTCTCCCCGAAACGTAGTTCCTGTCAAGCAGATTTACTAATTCCCTGGAGCTGATTCTGTTATTGTCTGACCTATATTCGTTAGCTTTGGCCACAGTAGCAGAGCTCAGTCTTAATGGCTCACAACCAAAAAAGGCATCCGTCTATCACGCTGAGAGCTGCACACTGACAACAAGGCTGAAGTGAACAGAAATACGTCCACTCCGTCTCTCTCCCAATTGCAGGATTAGGCAGAAGGGCAGCCCTTCTCAGGCACATACTGGTCTCTTGTTGATTAGGGACTCAAAAAAAAGAAACAACAAGTCGCATCCCAAGTGTTTGCTTAAACCCACTCAGAGTCCATTGGAGAAGCAAGTCATCCACCCTCACCTACAAGGCAGGGAATATTCTCTCCCTATAGGGAGGCCTGGTCAGAGCAAAGATGAGCAATACTCTTACATGGAAGGGAACAGACACTTGGTCACAATAATAGAATCTACTACAGAACACTTTATAACCTGCCGTACCCTTCCACTGCAGTTTGATCAGATCATGAGACATCACCTGATGATTCTACTAAACTTGTCAAATTTCCTGTCCCAAACACCTCTGTTTCCCCACCAATGTATAGATTTATCACAGCCAACAACACAAAGAGCCGGATATGACTCAGCAACTGAATAACAACAGACAGCCACAACAAAAAGCAGCAGAAGACAAAGTCTAAGGCACATTCTCCTGTCAGATTACAGCATATGTGGCATTAAACCTACGGGAAAGGAAAGCACCTAAAAATTTGAGTTTATAAGTTCTCAGCCAAACGGGATAGTTTAAAGGGTGGACCTAGAGATTGTCATATTGAGTGAAATAAGTCAGACAGAGAAGGAGAAATATCAGATGACATCCCTTATATGGGCAATCTAAAAATAAATGCTACAAAGGAACTTAACTAACAAAACAGAAGACTCAGAAACTTAGAGAAAGAACTTACGGCTGCTGGAGGAAGCAACAATATGTGGGGCAAGGGATAGGTAGGGAATTTGGCATGGACACGTACACACTGCTATATCTACAATGGATAACCAACAAGGATCTATTGGGAGATTTTGGAGGAGAGAGGATACATGTATATGAATGGCTGAATCCCTTTACTGTTCACCTGAAACTATCAGAACATTGTTTGCTAATTGGCTACACCCCAATATGTAATGGGGCTTCCCAGGTGATGCTAGTGGTAAAGAACGTGCCTGCCAATGCAGGAGACCTAAGGGATGCGGGTTCGATTCCTGGGTCAGGAAGATTCCCTGGAGGAGGGCACAGAAACCCACTCCAGTATTCGTGCCTGGAGAATTCCATGGAGTGAGGAGCCTGGCGGGCTACAGTCCATACGGTCACGAAGAGTCAGACCCGACTAAAGTGACAGCGTGCATGTGCACACAATACTAACTAAAAAGTTTTTAAAAAGGGAGTTTATATTTCTTTTCAAACATTTGACCTCTAGAAATGGTCAGTAATGACAATCACTATCAAGTGGTCTCTTTCTGACAGTATATATTGTTCAGGAGCTTTAACTTTTTGAAGCTGTGTTTTCATATAATTGGAACAAACGAAATAGTCTCAATCGCATTTGCTGTGCATTGAGCCAGCAATCTCCCTGTCTTTGCCAAAGGGAGAGGGGCACCTTCAAAATATAACATTTCTAAAATGTACTTTCCTAGTTAAGGAGAAGTTTAATATAATTCCTATATCCTTTATGTCACTGTAAAAGCCTTAACTTCAATCTAAGTCTTATCCATATCAACTAAATCTAACTAAATGGAACAAACTCATTACAGAACTCCTTCCACACACTAAATCACAAATTTTAATGCTACACCTAAAATAAGCCAAGAAGTGTGAAAAACATTGGCCATCTAAGCCAGAAAGGCAAGGGTCACAACATCGAAGGGTAATATTCAATTTATTGGTACATAAACCTGAATTTGTCCTTCTTTCCTACAAAACACAGCCAATTAAGTGGGCAAAGCCTCCTTGTCTCTAGATAGACAGCTCCCTTTATGATATCTTGGTCTGATTCTACTAAGGTTCCAGTACTTCCAGTTATGAAAATAATAGAATATTATTAAGATGTATCCCTAAGTATTTTAAAAACTTACAACACATCTGATTTAAATTTTCTACATCTCTCTAGGGTTAGGGTTAGGGTTACATCTCCTTATGGAGAAGGAAATGGCAACCCGCTCCAGTGTTCTTGCCTAGAGAATCCCAGGGATGGGAGAGCCTAGTGGGCTGCTGTGTATGGGGTCGAACAGAGTCGGACACGACTGAAGCGACTTAGCAGCAGCAGCAGCAGCAGCTCGGGCTAAGCTTGCTGCCCTGCTGGCTTGGTATATACAATTACACTGTGCTCTGCGTCTCATCTCTTCACCCATCTTAACTGGCCTTGGACCCTAGTGCTGGGCTGGGGAGGAAGGAAAGGGGAAACAATATCTCTATGAGTATACCTGTGAAAATTTCCTTTCATCTTTACATTGGTCTCATCACTGAGCTAGATGCTGTGGCTTAAGCAATCCTAAGTAATCCAGTGAATGTCAGAGGAAACAGCCCAGTCTCCCTGGCTTATATATATACACACAAATTTCATAAACAATTCTTCTCTTTCCACATTCCCTTAATTTTTGGAGAAGACAATCAATAGTGTACATTTTCCCCTTTCCCAAAAAGGAAGATAAAGGGATGGGTATTGACTTTCTTCTGGAGAGGAAATGGCAACCCACTCCGGTATTCTTGCCTGGAGATCCCGTGGACAGAGGAACCTGGAGGGCTGCTGTCAATAGGGTCAGACAGAGTCGGACACGACTGAAGTGACTTAGCATGCACTCATGCGTTGGAGAAGAAAATAGCAACCCACTCCGGTGTTCTTGCCTGGAGGATCCCAGGGACAGAGGAGCCTGGTAGGCTGCCGTCTATGGGGTCGCACAGAGTCAGACACAACTGAAGCGATTTAGGAGCAGCAGCAGTATTGACTTCCTTCACCTGAATACTCTATAAAAGTGATCTGTCTTACCTCCCAGTACTACTTCTGTATTTGGTAATTTAAATGAATGGCTAAGCTCTCCACCAGTGACCTACATCACATTGTACATGACACTAACCTAAAGGAGAGATATCCTATAAATTATCAAATGTGAATTTTAAAATACACACTGTACATCAGATATATAGATATATATACTCTTTAGGCAAGCAAAACAAACAAACAAAAAATGTTTCCATAACGTTTAGAAGTCCTGTAGAGTCTTAAATTCCCCTTGTAATTTGGTTTCAAAAGTAGGGTCAGTTTTATCAGTAACACGACTCTGGTGTAGTGGTTGCACATCTAGAGAAAAGTGAAGATGCCACTATAAATAGCACTTAGAATTCACCGCTTCTCGGCTATTGTCACAAATTCTATTATACATAGAACTGCCAGAGCATCCCATGAAAAGGAAAACTATGAGTAACTAGAAATATAATTTTGACAGACTATGAACCATTGCTCCATTCAACAGTAGCATACCATAAAGCACATGTCAGGATTACAGACTTATTCACATCAAGAAGGAGGCTGGCAGATAGAGAGCCTTCCATCATTACTGTGATTTGCACTAACGAATTAAGTGCCTGGAGGACATGGTTTTAGAGAAGCTGAAAATGAAGCGAAGTATTATAGTCACTCTTCTAACCTTTAAATCAGTGCTTGATTACTAAAAGCTTTGTAGGAAGTACTCACGGGGCATTAGAAAAGCAGTTAGAAATAGTTATAGCAAAAAAAAATACAATGCATTCATAAACAATATCCTGATCACCCAAACCATAGTGAGAACATGTCCATACATAACATAGTTATGGTAGCATATGCTAAAAACATGTTATATGCGACATGCTCTTTTCTCGTTTCCTCTGAAATTGAAATGTGGAACATTTCTCTGAATCACAGCTCTCAACAGCAAGCCCAAAACCACGGTCAGCATGTTCACTGCCCTCTGACCTGTCATGAAAAAAGAAAGAAAAACACCAATACAGTATACTAACGCATCTATATGGAATTGAGAAAGATGGTAACGATAACCCTGTATGCGAGACAGCAAAAGAGACACAGATGTATAGAACAGTCTTTTGGACTCTGTGGGAGAGGGAGAGGGAGAGGGTGGGATGATTTGGGAGAATGGCATTGAAACATGTATAATATCATATAAGAAACGAATCACCAGTCTAGGTTCGATGCAGGATACAGGATGCTTGGGGCTGGCGCACTGGGATGACCCAGAGGGATGATATGGGGAGGGAGGTGGGAGAGGGGTTCAGGATTGGGAACACGTGTACACCTGTGGTGGATTCATGTTGAAGTATGGTAAAACCAATACAGTATTGTAAAGTAAAAAATAAATAAATAAATTTTAAAAATAAATAAAAAGAAAAAAAAAGAAAAATGGGTATCAAAATACAGACACTGGGAAGTACTCCTCCTAGAGCTAAATGGAGTTCGGTAATAAAACAAGTAAATAAATCTCCCAAATGAGTCAGTCGGCCTGGGCAGTACTCAGGATAATCTTCATTTCATGTTCATTCATTACCTCCATGTGCAAGTGCTCAGCATCACAACCTCAACACTAACCCTTAAAACCTCACAGCTGATCACACAGAAAAGTCAAAGTACCACACGTGGATGGTGTCAGAGTTTTAACCAAGTCTGAGGTCATGGACATAACATGATTTTTACACAAATGCTTAGAAATAACTTGAAAAAAATATAGAACTTTGGTTCAGTCTTTCACTTAGGATAATTTTATTAGCATTTTTAGTCATGGTTCTAATATGACTCTCTTAAAAACAAAATGTATTGAGGTATAAGTTCCTTTCTATTCTGTATTTCTCCTGTTCATTTTTTATTTTATAGATTTTGAAGCTCTGTTAATGAGTGAATGTGGAATTGTTACGTGTTCTAACAATTTGTCCCGTTTATCACTATGAAATGTCACACTCTAATTGCATGTAATCCTTTTTGTCTTAGAATCCGCTGTGTCTAGTAGTAATACAGTTACTCTAGCATAGGCAGATAGGAAGTTTACGTGGTATATCCATTTTATTTACTCTTAGTTTCAGTCTATTCACGTGTTTATATTTGAAGAGCATCTCTTGTGGACAACATATACTGAGGTCTTATTTTATATTCCGTCTGACACATTCTGCCTTTTAATGCACACACTGGCGTGACTGAGTGTATGCCTACCAACTGGTTATATATTCCCCATGTATCTGTTCCACGCATCTATGAGCCTGTTTCTATTTTGCTAGCTTTGTTCACTTGTTTTGTTTTTTTGGACTTCACATATGAGTTAAGTCATACAGTACTTTTCTTTCTCTATCTGATTTTCTTGATGTAGCATAATACCACTTTGCTGTACAGCTGAAGCTAAGACAACATTGTAAGTTAACTATATCACAATTAAAAATGGCTTTAAAAAGTTAACGAGAAGAAAGTCATTTTATTTTTTTAATTTATTTATTTTAATTGGAGGTTAATTACTTTACAATATTATACTTGTTTTGCCGTAAATCAACATGACTGTGCCACAGGTATACATAAGTAAAATAGTCTGAAAGCGTTTATGATTATTTTGAATGGTAATGTTTACCCTCTTCTAATCTCATTTGTTTAGGTAGTGGCTTTTTTGTTGGATTCTATGTGGGAAAAGTTTATTTATGGTCAATGGAAAAACCTAATACTACTTAAAGTATCAACAATTTGTAAGACACCTAAGAACAACTCATCAAGTGATAATCATCATTACATCATACTGTGACAAAGGAAGAACAGAACTACCACCACGTTGAAACTCGCCTCCTCATCAGCCCTTGTATTCTATTACTTTAGTCATGCACATTAAGTTAAATCCAGGAGAAATGTTGCTTGTGCCCAAATGGCTCATTACATTCCCTGAAAAAGCTTCCATCTTGTGGTCCTGGGTTAGTTATCTACTACTTGTTGTACATAAGCTCGAAGCTTTCAGATTACAAACCTTGCAAAATAACTGCCGGCTTTAAGTTTCACAGGAGCCTTACAATCTAGCCGACATGAGCAATCAGAAGAACAAAGAAATGCCCCTGGTTACCTCCATCTACTTTATGAATTTTTCTTTTCTAGATATTTTATATAAGTGAAATCTTTAAATATGTGTCCTACTGTGTCTTATTTCTCTTAGCATAATGTTTAAGGTTTATCTATGTTGTAGCATGAAGCAGCACTCGAATCTGTTTTTTCACTGCATATATTTCACATTGTTTAACCACAACTTTTGGCTATTGTGACTAATGCTGCAATAAACACTGATATACGTGTAACTGGGTCCCTCTTTTCGATTCTTTTGGATACACACCTAGGAACAGACTCCGTGTGTCATGTTTAATTTTTGAGGTAGACTGCACATTTTATATCAAGGACATCAATTAGTACTAGACTCTAACAGCCTTTCCACGTATATGCATTCAAATATGTTTGATATGTTTGTTTTGTTCATTTAAAATTTTATTGTTTTTTATCCATACATGTACACTCTGCCAGAGATGTTTTCTGCTATTTTGTTTTTACTTACCTTTATTTATTATGCATATTATATAACTGAGAACACATAATTATATGTTTGGCTTAATGTGACTATCTTTACACATCTCCCAAACTGGCTGGAATGCTTAAGATATTTTTTCTTTACCTCAAAGAGGAAAGTTACAGTACCTAAATTGAGGGATCTCATGACTAAAATAATAGCAGTATGTTACTGTCTCTGAAAGGAGGAAGATGCTATTGTCAACTCAGTTTTTAATTACTTTATTAACTTTTTCTTTTTCTATATTGTTCATAAATAGTCAGAAGCCCCTGCTACTTGTCTATTAGTAAAGGCAAGCAAATGGCAGACAAATGAATACCTAAAAACCAAGACGAAAACTCTAAAAACAGGATATATTTCAATTCTCTATTTATTTCTAGTGGCATGGTATGCAGAGTGAGCCTCTTGATGAAAGAGGAGAGTGAAAAAGTTGGCTTAAAGCTCAACATTCAGAAAACTAAGACCTTGGCATCCGGTCCCATCACTTCATGGAAAATAGATGGGGAAACAGTGGAAACAGTGGCTGACTTTATTTTGGGGGGCTCCAAAATCACTGAGATGGTGATTGCAGCCATGAATTAAAAGATGCTTACCCCTTGGAAGGAAAGTTATAAACAACCTAGAGAGCATATTGAAAAGCAGAGACATTACTTTGCCAACTAAGGTCTGTCTAGTCAAGGCTATGGTTTTTCCAGTAGTTATGTATGGATGTGAGAGTTGGACTATAAAGAAAGCTGAGCACTGAAGAATTGATGCTTTTGAACTGTGGTGTTGGAGAAGACTCTTGAGAGTCCCTTGGACTGCAAGGAGATCCAACCAGTCCATCCTAAAGGAAATCAGTCCTGGGTGTTCATTGGAAGGACTGATGTTGAAACTGAAACTCCAATACTTTGGCCAACTGATGCGAAGAGCTGACTCATTTGAAAAGACCCTGATGTTGGGAAAGATTGAGGGCAGGAGAAGGGGAGGACAGAATGTCAGATGGTTGGATGGCATCACTGACTCAATGGACATGAGTTTGAGTAAACTCCAGGAGTTACTGATGGACAGGGAGGCCTGGTGTGCTGCAGTTCATGGGGTCACCAACAGTTGGACACGACTGAGCAACAGAACTGAATTGAATGCAGAGTGCTTATGATTTTTATATAGCAATTTGCCAATAACCAATGAATCTCATGTGTATACGCTAAAATTGAATCAACCCCTGTGTGACCTAGAGTTCCTTGACTCCCAGAACTCCACAGCTGTGAATACCTCACAGCCCTGAATACCTCACAGCCCTGAATGAAGAATTGATGCTTTTGAACTGTGGTGTTGGAGAAGACTCTTGAGAGTCCCTTGGACTGCAAGGAGATCCAACCAGTCCATCCTAAAGGAAATCAGTCCTGGGTGTTCATTGGAAGGACTGATGTTGAAACTGAAACTCCAATACTTTGGCCAACTGATGCGAAGAGCTGACTCATTTGAAAAGACCCTGATGTTGGGAAAGATTGAGGGCAGGAGAAGGGGAGGACAGAATGTCAGATGGTTGGATGGCATCACTGACTCAATGGACATGAGTTTGAGTAAACTCCAGGAGTTACTGATGGACAGGGAGGCCTGGTGTGCTGCAGTTCATGGGGTCACCAACAGTTGGACACGACTGAGCAACAGAACTGAATTGAATGCAGAGTGCTTATGATTTTTATATAGCAATTTGCCAATAACCAATGAATCTCATGTGTATACGCTAAAATTGAATCAACCCCTGTGTGACCTAGAGTTCCTTGACTCCCAGAACTCCACAGCTGTGAATACCTCACAGCCCTGAATACCTCACAGCCCTGAACTTAGAATTAGAATCATTAAGACTTTCCACTGTCTGGGAGTTATTAAGAAAAGTTATAACCAACCTAGATAGCATATTCAAAAGCAGAGACATTACTTTGCCAACAAAGGTCCGTCTAGTCAAGGCTATGGTTTTTCCAGTGGTCATGTATGGATGTGAGAGTTGGACTGTGAAGAAAGCTAAGTGCCAAAGAATTGATGCTTTTGAACTGTGGTGTTGGAGAAGACTCTTGAGAGTCCCTTGGACTGCAAGGAGATCCAACCAGTCCATTCTGAAGAAGATCAGCCCTGGGATTTCTTTGGAAGGAATGATGCTGAAGCTGAAACTCCAGTACTTTGGCCACCTCATGTGAAGAGTTGACTCATTGGAAAAGACTCCGACGCTGGGAGGGATTGGGGGCAGGAGGAGAAGGGGACGACCGAGGATGAGAAGGCTGGATGGCATCACTGACTCGATGGACATGAGTCTGAGTGAACTCCAGGAGTTGATGATAGACAGGGAGGCCTGGCGTGCTGCGATTCATGGGGTCACAAAGAGTCGGACACAACTGAGCGACTGAACTGAACTGAAGATCAGGGGAAATGCCACAGGTGAGAATAACTTGCAAGCACAAAGGAGACAAATAAGCAGAGACCCATATGCCAAATGCAGAGTCACTCTCAACCACCCAAGATGGAGACATTCAGGCAAAGTGCTTTGAAACAAAAGATATTTTTTTTTTTTTGGCTGTGTTACATCTTAAAAGACATCTTAATGAAAGGAAAATGATTGATGAGCAGCCATGCAAGACCTCTGCCAGGATTAATAAGTGGGAAACCCCTTTCACCAACCCCATCTAAGGAGGCACTGATCGTAACTTGTCATCTTAATAACATTTTAATGTCAGCTCCAGATTCATTGCATTTTTATGGAATTTTAAATCATGGCCCAGTGTGGAACACCTCCAATAATGAGCATGAAAATGCAAAGAGATTTTGATTAACATCAGCTACTAGAGGATGAGAAATATTTTGTGGGAGCTGAGGGCCTTCACAAACTGTTTTGGGGATCTTTTAATGACACAAGTTCAGCAAAAGTTGCTATATTTATAGCATGTTATGTGCATTAGGGTTTGTATCTTTGAATTTTATGTTTTTAACTAGGATTTATACAGGAATTTTTTTTCTCCTTGTAAACAGTTCCTATCATGAAGCATCCCAAATTTTATTCAGTAGTGCATTTTACACAGATAGGGAATTTCTATTCAAAATTTTGGTCTTAGAACTGCAGAAATAGATTAGAGCATGAAACTTCTCAACTTCAGATTACAGAAGCCAAGAAGATCAAGTATGGCACTCTTACTTGAAAAATCACATTAGAAGTCCAATCAGATAAATTCAGAATCTGGCCTCTAAGTTACATGACTATAGTCTTGAAAACACCAGCATGGCATCCTAAACATGTTCCTCACACTGACGCTCTGAGACAGTGGAAGTCATAAAATCCTCAGTGTTCTGCAAAGCAACAACGTCAGGATAATACAAGTGGACAGGACCTGAAAAGAATATATATCATTTACTTCACAGACAGCAGAATCAAGGTAATAATTTAAGTGGTGTTTGGATGGCAATAATACCCTTTTCCCTTTTTCCAGCATGAATATAAAAGAATCTTGCCAATTCTTTTTTAAAAACTACACTAACCTCAGATATATGCTTAGGTAATTTTCAGATGAAAAAATAATGGAATTAACTTTAAAGAACAAAAAACAATATTCCTAACTTCTTAGCCATTGTCATCCGTATGAATCAAATGCATCGTCAGATAATTTTACAGTGTCAATAAAGTGGCCAGACACGCCATTATTTGATAAAATAAAGGGCCAGTGCAAAGATCCAACTTCATCTCTTCCACTGTTTTCAGCCACACTACCATTACAACTCCAGTCACACACACTCCAGCCACACCACACCTCTTCTCCTTGATAGTCTCTCAGTATTTCTTGTATGCCTGCCTGAATCCACTTACTGATTTATTTTTAAAATATTAAGTATACACTCAAGTAAGGCAGAAGACTAAACACCTAGTCTTCAAAAGCGACCAAGCCCAGAAATGAGCACTGTTCTCACTTAATGTACAATCTTGCTGAAACGTCTCCATTCTTCCCATGCCTTTTCTCTTTGGGGATCTTCCCCTCTTCCTCTCCTGTCTGAATCACTTCTACTCATCATTGTCATCCAGCTCCTCTCTGAAGCCTCCTCTTATGCATCCTGCAAGAAATACTAAGTTGTCTCTCTTCAATACCCTCATTACTTCTTATACATGACTGTGCATCTAGCAGGAAATACTTCTTTAGGTACCCCCCATCAGCCTATAAAAGTTGTTGTCACAGTCTTCATAGACTGGGACCTGGAATCAATGAGAAGAAGGGCGCAGGGGACCCAAGTCTCAAGTGAAACAAAGGTACTTTATTTGCAGAAATACATGCTATATATCTTCAATAAAATGATTACTCAGCCATTAAAAAGAAAGAAATTCCACCAGGAATTTGTTGCACCAGGTGCAACAAAATGGATAGTCCTAAAAGGTCACTGAAGAGAGTCACTGAAGGGAATCCAAGCAGGTACTCTTTCCCATGGTCTCAGTCCTGAGAACTACGTGCCAGCTCTGCTTGTTCCTGTTTTCCAGGAACTGATAAGGAACAGAGAGTCCTTGAGAAATGGCACACAAAGGAAGAAAACAACACATTGGATCCCTTAAAGTTGAACGTCCCCTGATAGGTTGTATTAGTAAAAACATGGCTAACGCATCATAGCACTTGGTGTATAGTCAGTATTCAATAGATCAGTTAGTTTGATGAAGGAATGAAAAAAGAAGTTTCTTTGACTTCCCCAAAAAGCTTGACATTTGCTCTATATCTACATATTTGCTTCCTGCTGCTGCTGCTGCTAAGTAGCTTCAGTCATTTCTGACTCTGTACGACCCCATAGACGGCAGCCCACCAGGCTCCCCCATCCCTGGGATTCTCCAGGCAAGAACACTGGAGTGGGTTGCCATTTCCTTCTCCAATATTTGCTTCCTATCCATCAATAAATATTTAACTTATCTTGATATGGGCAAAATTTCTAAATTGTGGAAAACATCACAAAGTGAAAAAATAAGATAGAGCTTTTACTTAATTTTCTGTTATAAAATCAAAGTATACCCCAAAATTTGAAACATAATTGAGCAAAAAAGTTGTTTGCATTGACTATGACAAATATTTAACTTCACTATTAACCATTATTAAAAGACACTTGCTCCTTGGAAAGAAAGCTATGATAAACCTAGAGAGCGTATTAAAAAGCAGAGACATCAATCTGCTGACAAAGGTCTGTATAGCCAAAGCTATGGCTTTTCCAGTAGTTGTGTATGGATGTGAAAGTTGGGCCATAAAGAAGGCTGAGTGCCAAAGAATTGATGCTTTCAAGTTGTGCTGCTAGAGAAGACTTTTGAGAGTCCTTTGGATGGCAGGGAGATCAAACCAGTCAATCCTAAAGGAAATCAATGCTGAATACTCATTGGAAGGACTGATGCTGAAGCTAAAGCTGCAATACTTTGGCCATCTAATGTGAAGAGCTGACTCCCTAGAAAAGACACTGATGCTGGGAAAGATTGAAGGCAAGAGGAGAATGGGATGACAGAGTATGAGATGGTTGGATGGCATCACCGACTCCATAGACAAATTTGCACAAATTCTGGGAGGTAGTGAAGGACGGCAGCCTGACATGCTTCAGTCCACAGGGTCACAGAGAGTCAGACACAACCGAACCACTGAACAACAGTAATAAATTAATCATTAAATTAATAAATCAAATGACACCTAAAATACTAATGAGATAGGATCTATCTTCTGAGTAGGAAAGATTCTTTTTTAATTCAATGTCTACAGAATGTAGACAATTGAGTACCTGTATACAATACTGGTAGAAGTACCCTTTCAGGAAAGCAAAGATGGAAAAAGGTCAGTTATTTTATGTCTGCAGACTCTTTTCCACTTCTCCACATACCATTATAAGTTATCTGTGACCAGAAAGATCAAGGAAAATTCCATAGGGCAATAACATTTCTACAATCCTTTAAATTGCTTAAAATGTTTGCAATGCTATTTTAACCACTGACTATCAAAAAGGAATTCTGCTTCTGTACCATGAAAGGTTAAACAATTTACTTTTCTCTGAAACTCTCAATATTAAAAATGGTCCTTTTGTGAAGAACCACTGTTATGTGCTGAACTGCATTCCCAAAAGAGACACACTGAACTCCTAACTTCCAGTATCTGTATATGTAATCTTATTTGAAAATAGGGCCTTTTTGGAGATATAATCAAGTTAAGATGAAGTAATTAGGGTGGTGCATAATGCAGTATTACTGGTCTCATTGTAAGGACAAAATAGGACTAAGAACAGAATTATGAGAAAGTAACAATATGGGTGGATCATCGTTAAACAAAGTAGCTCCTCCAGTAGATAACTGGGCATCAGTTAATGATGGCTTTAATATATACTTTCCTTACATAGCCATACTCTAACCACAGTCAGCAGTCCTACTAAAACCTTCCCCTAATGCAACAGAATATTTGTATGCTCCGTGGAAGATTCATTTGTGGTTAAGGTTGGTTGTAATCTAACAAACAACAGTTACCTCTAGACAGTAAAACATTCACTAAATGCCAGCAGTATGTGCGTTTACCTGATATTTTCAGAAAATGCAGATGACTTTAGAAAATATTTCTGAACGATTTCAAATGTCACTGGACCCTCCGCACTATGTTAATGGCAGCAGGAAGTGCAATGAATGATTTTATTTTATTCCTTTCCAGACAAATTATACTATTGTCTACAACACAATGAAAAATACCTAGAGTGTACAGTGCCTTGACATAAAAGATTTGTAAAACAATATTTACATTTGAATACACACTTCCCAGGTGGTGCCAGTGGTAAAGAACCCTCCTGCCAATACAGGAAACATAAGAGACCCAGGTTCCATCCCTGAGTCAAGAAGATCCCCTGGAGGAGGGGACGGCAACCCACTCCAGTGTTATTGCCTAGGAAATCCTATGGACAGAGGAGCCTGGCGGGCTGTGGTCCACATGGTCAAAAAGAGTCAGATACACCTAGAGCAACTTAAAATGCACATGATTATGGGCATAGATTTCCGGATTTCACAACTAAAATTTAAATGTGATATTGTTAATCGTGGTGAAATGTTACATACTATAAGCAAGACAACAACAAAGAAGAGACAAATGGAAACAGCCATCTCCTTTTGGTGTCATCTTTAAGAAATTGCAGGGTAAACAACAGATTCTGGGCAGTAATATGCATTTCTCTTATAAAGACAATTTCCTGAATGACTTTGTCTTTCAACTTTGCACAGCAACTTCCCTGCCGTCACTGACCAGGGTAGCTCGGAATGCTTGCAATAGGTGGGATTCCCTGCCTATTTGCCTTTGTAGATGGTTTACGGCTCTGAGTAATCTTACTTTCAGTACTTACAACGCTAACTCAAATTAGAGTCTTTTTTAGTGAGTGTCTTCTTTATACTAACAAATTCTCATATATCATCACATTTAATCTTGAAATACTGGAATTATCACATCGAAACCTAGAGAATATTATTTCCATTTTACAGATAAGGCTTAGAGAGATTAAAGATGTTCCCCCATCAAAACACATTATAAGTGTTGAGACACAGATTAAAACTTAGTTCATTCTGAGTCCAAAGTCTAGTTTCCGTCTACGGGACAATCAGAGCTTCAGGAGCTTCTAGAAACCGGGACGGGACTTAAAGGAGTTGAAGCAAGGACTACCTCACTGGAGCCAGCGCGGTCCAGTCAAAGACTCTGTTTAACATGGCTTGGATAAACAGAGAGGGTGGGACATATGAAAAGAGTAACATGGAACCATATATTACCATACGTAAAATAGACAGCCAATGGGAAATTGCTGTATGTCTCAGGGAACATGGGCTCTATAACAACCTAGGGGGTGGGGTTAAAGGGAGGTGGGAGGGAGGTTCAAAGGGGAGGGGACGCGGGTGAACCTATGGCTGATTCATGTTGAGGTTTGGTAGAAACCAACACAATGCTGTAAAGAAATTATCCTTCAATTAAAACTAAATTTTAAAAGAGACCCTTCTCTTTAGAAAGTTATCCAGTAACAATGAGTTTTAAGAGGACAGTTTTCTTAATGGCAGTCTATTTTTATAAACTGCCATTAAAAATTTTTTATAAAGTATGCAATTTTTTTCATTATGCAGATTTTGAAATAATCTACAGTGCAGGTAGATGCTGGGTCCTTCTGGGCACAAGTTCCTGCTTGAGGAACACACAGCGGCCTGTGGATAAACACAGATGCAGCTGTCCTTGCCCCAGGACTACTTCTGGAAACTTCAGGTGATTAAGCTTTTATATAACCATTGTCTCTGTTTTGGTTGTTTCACTGGGAATAAGGTCCAAAGAATTTAAGTTGTCATTCTAAAAACTGCCATCCCTGTCTCATTTTTTAAATCAAAGTTTTAATATATTTTTTGTATAGAAAGGTCAATCTTTCAGAATAATATTTTTAGATCATTTTATATTGAAGTCCCATTTCCATGCAATAAGATGCACAGACCTTCAATGTTCAGGATAATGAATTTTGACAGTTTTATTATACCTGTGTAAACACCACACAAAATAGGATATTAATCATTGTTGTCTCCCTGGAATGTTCCCTCATGCACACCCTCCTTGAGGAAATCCATGACCCCAGCTCCCACCCTCTGTCCCCTCAAAAATGAAACACTTTCTCACATCTATCACCACCAGTTAGTATGGGGTCAGCTTCTTCTGCTCAGAATCATGTTTGTGAGATTTGTCCAAGTTGCCGCACTCACAGTTAACATTTTAATATCTGACATTTTGGATTTACTTGGAGAAATAAACCTTTTGCTGTTACTCAGAGAACAATACATATTTCTCTGGCAAGATCATAAATTACTCTTCCTGAATGAACCAGAAGTACCTCTTTCTGACTGACTGGATACTTACAAAGCATAGCAATTGCTTTGGAAGGAACAGCATCAATACAAAAATAACAAGGCACTTAACAGCATCAACAGTGCTTAATTAGGACTAAAGTTTAGAAAACCTTCAAACTTCAGTAGAATATTGAGCCAGGCAATGTAATTTCCTACTCTACCTTATAACAAACCAGTGCTACTCAAATGCAATACCGAGCATTGGTTTACTTCCACCATTGGTAAACAGTGATCTTCAAAAGCATTTCATTGTATCCATATCAGTTCAGTTCAGTCACTCAGTCGTGTCCGACTCTGCGAACCCATGAATCGCAGCACGCCATTGATCTTCATTTTCTGAATGTTGAGCTTTAAGCCAACTTTTTCGCTCTCCTCTTTCAAGACACAATTTAAGTACTAGTTTCTGTGATTTGTAGAAAGATATATTTTCTGTATCACTGGCTCCAGCCACATGCCTACAATTTGCCATATAACATGTATATTTTTTTAATACAAAATGTTAAGAGCCTCAGAAAATGCCTTTGCCTTAAGTCAACCAAGGACACTTTGAGACCTTGACTCTCTGCAGCATTGGCATAAGTAGGTGAAAATGCATTGGTGTGATGATGTAAAATATGTCAAGAGTTACAGAGAGGATCATCCCCTTGATATATGTTGTCCTTTAGGTATAAAACCTTCAAGTGCAAGTTGATATAAAGCCCAGTGGCTACAGTAAAGTATGCACACACTATTTCTCATTTCTTAAAGAAGTAGTAAAATATATTTTTAAAGCAAGTACGCTGTGAAGGACTCAGAGTTCAGCTTAGGTTTATTGAGGACCATGGAGGAATCATACCATATTTGACTGCCAAGTATTAGTATTAGTATTAGTATTAGTGTTAGTATTTTGCCTGCCTCATTGTACTGATACATAAATGAAGTCCTCAAGGTTATATGCCTGGTCTATCAGAGCCTCCAGTGAATTCTCCTGATCCCTGGTCCTCTGCTTTTCCTGTTATATACTGCGTTTCTCTGAAAGTCCTTCTGCAACTACTCATGCCTACAAAACTTATTCTGATCCTTTTAAAAATTATAGTAGTTGTTTCACATGCTTTTTTGAGTTGGAGAAGTGTAGGTAAACCCCAGGAAAGCAAGACAACATTTCTTCTGGAATCCAAATCAATAAAACTGGAATCTCCTTTCCCAGCACCCACCCAGTGTTATTTCTGACAATATAACGTTAAGATGCAGGGAAGAAGGGCAAACAAGGGGAGGGAGAGGGTGTGTTGAATTCAAATAACCATCACTAGAGATGGAAAACTGTTTCGCTCTCCTCCACTGGGCCATTCTCCTTGATTGCAGAGCCCAGCTGAAATCGGGGCATTGAATGCCAGCACTGATGCTACGGGCATGCCAGCTGAGGTGTATTTATCAGATTAAGACTCCTGGCTTCACTGCGCTATTGCTGCCAAAGCTAAGATCATACTGCTCATTGAAAGGCATAAATAGAGCTTCTCAGGTAACTGTGGTGTTGGAAAAGACTCTTGAGAGTTCCTTGGCCTGCAAGGAGATCCAACCAGTCCATTCTAAAGGAAATCAGTCCTCGGTGTTCCTTGGAAGGACTGATGCTAAAGCTGAAACTCCAGTACTTTGGCCACCTCATGTGAAGAGTTGACTCATTGGAAAAGACTCTGATGCCGGGAGGGATTGGGGGCAGGAGGAGAAGGGGACGACAGAAGATGAGATGGCTGGATGGCATCACCAACTCGGACGTGAGTTTGAGTGAACTCGAGGAGTTGGTGATGGACAGGGAGGCCTGGCGTGCTATGATTCATGGGTTGCAAAGAGTCAGACACGACTGAGCGACTGAACTGAACTGAACTAGGCAACTGTTCCAGGGCCTCTGGGATCCTAGATGTGTCTCAAAATGTGTACAAGGCTCCCTGTTCCACGCGAGGACTCCATATCTTGTTGGAGTTTTTGTTTCTGTTCTGTCTGACTCATATTTATCGATGTGATTTTCTACCTCGATATATGTCACAATCGAGACTTTTAACAAGAATCGCTTGTTTTCAAGGAGCTCTGAGTCCATATCTTCTGTGTTCTTTGAACCTCTCAGATTGATGGAAATGGATTGTATCACCTAAGAACTCAAAGAAAAAATTCACTGTTACACTGCTTTCCAGAAGCATGACCAAATCACCTACTTTGCCAATGAAAACCTCAACTTCAATAAATTAGTATAGTCTCGTCTGTGGATTCTTACCAAAACTATGGCTTATAAACCTATAACAAACAGCTTTTCAACCCTCTCTAGGACAAGATGCTCATTCAATATGCTCTAAATAAAGCAGATATTTATTGAATGTCTACTCTAAGGCCAGGCCTGGAATCAGGAATTACTATAAGAAGTCACAAACCAGAGAGAAAAACCAAGTCTTTTGAAATAATCTAAGGACATAGATCTGTCTCATCAGCCATAAACGATTTGAGAGTGATTTTCAAGTAACAAAAGAATCACACTGAGTTAACGGCTGTGAGGATAAAATCTTACAATAGTGGAAGAGAAAGACAAATAATATTAATAAGAATACAAACCAATATAGAAAAGAAATATCTTTCAGGCATTTGATAATATNAGAGTGATTTTCAAGTAACAAAAGAATCACACTGAGTTAACGGCTGTGAGGATAAAATCTTACAATAGTGGAAGAGAAAGACAAATAATATTAATAAGAATACAAACCAATATAGAAAAGAAATATCTTTCAGGCATTTGATAATATCAAAATGAAATTTCTTAAGTCAATAAGAAATTAAGTTTTGTTGGATGGTATTTTCTAGACAGGGTTTAGCCAGTCATTGTAAACTTCATTTTAAGGAAGAAGAGAGACACAGTTCCTAAAAGTTTGTTTTATATTAGGCCATGATTGCTGTGCCACTCTTTTGCATTCAAATAATTTTCAGTATTTGTCTGAACGAAAACATTGCCTCACATGGATCCATCTGATTTGACAGCATAATCCTTCTTACTATAACAATCAAGCAGGAACTTGATTTCACCACTTAAGTGGAAATTGGTTTCCTAATGGAAAAATGCATCAAAATTGTGTCAGTATAATTCTGTGCAAAGTCATTTAACACGGAAAAATTCAGTGCCAGCTCTTCACTTTGCAGAATTCCTCGGCAAATTGTTTGCTGGGACATCAAGCATTCTGCTTTTATTTTTTATTTATTTAGTTGGTTGGTTCTCATTTTTGCCTTATTTTACTAGCTATTATCTTGTATAAGCTAGCAAAAATGATCCCTTGGTAATGGAAAGTGAATGCCAAATTTTTAATGTTTCTTTTCTGAAAATAACAATTTATACTTCTACATAAAGGAGGATGTTACCTCCTGCAAAGCTGAAGATGTGGCAACCAAGGTCATTGGCAGTTCCAGAGAGTTCCAAGGGGAAACACCTTGTAGGGTATTTTTCTTTTGTAATTTTTGCTTATTCTACATTTCCTTATGTTTAAGTACTTGACAGCTTGCACAAAAAATCAAAAGCACCCCCAACTTGACTTTTACATTTTCCTAATCTGCATATTGAGTTAGGCATGCATATGCCCTATTATTTAAATTGTCTTTTAAAAATTACGAATACAAAAGAATCTCATTATCAGCTAAGAATCCGTGTAATATTAAATAATTGTGCAACAAGGGAAATTTTTGCAGAAACAAACACTCTAAAGATATGACAAAGAAGGCCAGGTTTAACTGATATTCAGTGGCCAAAAATTATTTCTGAGAAACCTTAAATTCTTAATTAAGCTTTACATGCCATGAGATACCTCATTCTAAAAACCGAACAAAGTGTTTAAAAATCTTCATGCTATGCTGCCTTATCCTAAGATTGTTTTTCACATCTAGGGAGAGAAAAAATGTTTACAACAAAAAATTTTGCTCATTTACTTGTTATTGCTGGCTGTGCCACATTGCAGGATCTCAGTTCCCTTTTAAAAAGGGGATTGAGTCCAGGCTCAGCGGTAAAGAACCTGCCTGCCAATGCAGGAGACAGAGGAGACATGGGTTCAGTCCCTGGGTGGAAAAGACCCCTTAGAGGAGGAAAGGTAACCCATCTCCAGGATTTCCTGGAGAAGGGAATGGCAACCCACTCCAGTATTCTTCCCTGGATAATCCCATGGACAGAGGAGCTTGGTAGCCCACAGTCCATGGCGTGGCAAAGAGTCAGACACGACCAAGTCTGCATACACACACGCATGGCAGTGAAAGCCCACAATCCTAACCACTAGGATTAGGGAATTCTCATCTACTTTAGAGGGAAAAATAGTTCCCCATCTCAAAGGAAGAGAGTTTCACGCAGAGTTACATGCAGTCATGTTCTAGAAAACATTTCCCAACCAGCAGTTCAAGGGGCAGAAGGGAGACTCAATTTGTATTATTTGCCAATTTTCAAGGAATGAATATTCCCACCAATGACTAACTGCTCTAAATGAGAAGTTTGTGTGATACCTCTCATCTCTTCCTATTACATGGCATTTTCACCATATAAATAGGTGTGCTACTGCTGCTGCTAAGTCACTTCAGTCGTGTCCGACTCTGTGCGACCCCATAGACAGAAGCCCACCAGGCTCCCCCGTTCCCAGGATTCTCCAGGCAAGAACACTGGAGTGGGTTGCCATTTCCTTCTCCAATGCATGAAAGTGAAAAGTGAAAGTGAAGTCGCTCAGTCATGTCTGACTCTTAGCGACCCCATGGACTGCAGCCTACCAGTCTCCTCCATCCATGGGATTTTCCAAGCAAGAATACTGGAGTGGGGTGCCATAAATACCTTCAAAAAGCACAGATGATTAAATGTAGCAAAGTGACTGATATAGTTTGAGTATTAACCTTGTTCTTAATTTATATTTCAGTTTATATCATTTTGGGCTTCCCTGGTGACTCAGCTGGTAAAGAATGAGCCTGCAATGCAGGAGACCTGAGTTTGATGCCTGGGTTGGGAAGATCCCCTGGGAGAAGGGAACAGCTACCCACTCTAGTATTCTGGTCTGGAGAATTCTCATGGACTGTATAGTCCATAAAGTCCCAAAGAGTTGGACATGACTGAGTGACTTTCACTTTCACTTTTATAACATTGTAATTTTTAATAATGGTTCTGACTCAACATTCTTAGAAACTTAACAATGGGCTCTAGTGAGCCAATAGGTGCCTGCCCTAGGACACTACTCATGATATGGTTGGTAAAAAAAGAAAGATGGATCTTTTGATCCATAGCAAGAAAAAATGAAGATGTTGGATAATTAGGACAGGGGCTCAGGAAAAGAAATTTGTCCAAGCATATTTGTGGAATCCAGACAATTATATTAACTCTTGAGGGCTGGAAAACTGGAAACTTAAGGAAAGAATAATGATGACTAAAGCAACATTTCCCAAAGTATGTATGGGAGCACGGTAGTCCAATGAGGTATTCCATTAAAAAAGCGATGAACAACTATCAATAGACATCAGTTCTGACTTCTGTTGCTGACGCGTTAGATATTCTGTGGTAGGAGGCCTTAAGTCAGCCTTGGTGAGTGAGATCCCACAGTGCTGGGTCCACAAAGAGTTGCCAGCTTTGTAACCATGGTCACCACATCATGTGCCTATGATACCAGGAGTATCATAGGCTAGATGGCCTATGTCACTGGATGGCCAGTGACAGGTGCTGACTGATGTAAACCAGCTGAATTAATTAATCTACTGTTTATAATGCCTCTGCTGAGTTTACTCTGATGGGCAATAAATATGATGCAAAGATCTTTATACTTCATGCCCACTTGTTTCTGTCTATAAATATGCCTCCACCCCCAGATATCCTCATTCTTGACCTTTAAACCTCTCTCCTTGAATAACTGAAGGAGTCATTTGTCACGGGGATTAGTCCATGTGTTTTCATACCTTGAGACGGTCTTGTCACAAAGTAGAGGTGGCCAGACACATCCCCAAAGCACGGCCCGCTTTGAGCGATTTGCATCTTTATTTCCACTCTCTACTCACCACTAAGTGGGGCATCAGGACAGCCACCCCCTACTTTCATTTATACTCACAGATTCAGCCAACCTTTCACAAGCAAACCTTGGCTATAACCTCTTCCATCAGCTAGTCTTAAGAGGATTTCCCAAACAGCTCTTTAGGGTGACTTGAGGGAGAAGCAGAGTGACCAAAAGCCTGAAACTTTAGAATTCACAGCCGTACAGGCCAACTGAAAGCAACAGCTTTAACTGTATAACAGACTAGGTCATGAGCTGAGTAGAGTCAGGGCTCAGACTAAACAGATAAACTTCAAAAGAGGAACTGACCTCAGACATGACTGGATCCAGGCATGCAAAAGCGTGATTAGGAATGCTTCTTCCTCCATCTGTCAGACTTTTCTCTCTCCACATTACTTTTATGCTCAGGTATGTCCTTTTGGTGATAAAGATAGCTACCACCATATGGCTTTATGTTGCCAGAAAATTAGCTCCAAAGTTTCCAAAAATGACTCTGATTCACCTGGCTTAGGTCACTAAGTAAAGTAAGTAAAGTCGCTCAGTCGTGTCCGACTCTTTGTGACCCCATGGACTGTAGCCTACCAGGCTCCTCCCTCCATGGGATTCTCCAGGCAAGAGTACTGGAGTGGGTTGCCATTTCCTTCTCCAGGGGATCTTCCCAACCCAGGGATCGAACCTGGGTCTCCCACATTCCAGGCAGGCACTTTAACCTCTGAGCCACCAGGGAAACCAATCCCTAAATCAATCCTTGTAGATAAAAGATGTGGGGAATTCTTACTGCTAGACCTAAGAGTATCTTGTCACAGAGTACTTGAGTTCTAAGGAGAAGCCAGCCATAATCAAAGCAGAAAAAAAGGAGTTCTCCACAAAAAGCAGCGTTCTACTATTTAGAGACGAAAAGGCATGATGGGCAGGTAAAAATGCAACAGCAAAGATGATTCTATATATATATACACACACACACACACACACACACAAGAAAAAGAAGATAAGGTATATTATATATAATTCACTGTATAAGAACAATTACTCTGAAGAAAATGTGAATGTTCTCACTACCAAAAAAAAAAAAAATGTAATTATGTGACATGATGGAGGTATTAGCTAACACTATGGTTATAATCATATTGACATATATATTCAATACATATATTGCACTCATTTCACATGCTAGCAAAGTAATGCTGAAAATTCTCCAAGCCAGGCTTCATCAGAAACAAGAACTTCCAGATTTTCAAGCTGGATTTACAAAAGGTAGAGGAACCAGAGATCAAATTGCCAACATCCGTTGAATCATAGAAAAAGTAAGAGAGTTCCAGAAAAATATCTATTTCTGCTTTATTGACTACACTAAAGCCTTTGACTATGTGGATCACAACGACCTGGAAAATTTTTCAAGAGATGGGAATACCAGACCACCTTACCTGCCTCCTGAGAAACCTGCATGCAGGTCAGGAAGCAATAGTTAGAACATGTAAGAACAGACTGGTTCCAAATTGGGAAAGGAGTCTGTCAAGGCTGTATATTGTCACCCTGCTTATTTAACTTCTATGCAGAGTACATCATGAGAAACGCTGGGCTGTAAGAACAGACTGGTTCCAAATTGGGAAAGGAGTATTTCAAGTTTGTATATTGTCATGTAAGAACAGACTGGTTCCAAATTGGGAAAGGAGTACGTCAAGGCTGTATATTGTCACCCTGCTTATTTAACTTCTATGCAGAGTACATCATGAGAAACTCTGGGCTGGATGTAGCACAAGCTGGAATCAAGATTGCTGGGAGAAATATGCAGATGACACCACACTTATGACAGAAAACAGAGGAACTAAAGAGCTCTTGGTGAAGGTGAAAGAGGAGAGTGAAAAAGCTGACTTAAAACTCAAGATTCAAATAACGAAGATCATGGCATCTGGTCCCATCAGTTCATGGCAAATAGATGGGGAAACAATAGAAATAGTAACAGACTATTTTCTTGGGCTCCAAAATCACTGCAGATGGCGACTACAGCCATGAAATTAAAAGATGTTTGCTCCTTGGAAACAAAGCTATGACAAACCTAGATGGCATATTAAAAAGCAGAGACATTACCTTGCTGACAAAGGTCCATATATCAAAGCTATGGTTTTTTCAGTAATCATGTATGGATGTAAGAGTCAGACCATAAAGAAGGCTGAGCACTGAAAAATTGATGCTTTTGAACTGTGGTGTTGGAGAAGACTCTTGAGAGTCTCTTGGACTGCAAGGAGATCCAACCAGTCCATCCTAAAGGAGATCAGTCTTGGGTGTTCATTGGAAGGACTGATGTTGAAGCTGAAGCTCCAATACTTTGGCCACCTGATGCGAAGAGCTGACTCTTTAGAAAAGACTGGGAAAGACTGAAGGCAGGAGAAGAAAGGGATGACAGAGGATGAGATAGTTGGATGGCATCACCAACTCGATGGACATGAGTTTGAGCAAGCTCCGGGAGATGGGAAGGGCAGGGAAGCTGGGCGTACTGCAGTCCATGGGGTCACAAAGAGTCAAACATGACAGAGCAACTGAACAACAACATGATTATAATCATATTGAAATATATGTATGTATCAAATAACATTGCACACCTTAAATTTACACAATGGTCTGTGTCAATTACATTTCAGTAAAGCTGGAAAAAATGTGAACATTTAGGTTAAAAAAAAAAAGGAAAAAATCTCACCAATTTGTCTTTTTGTCATATCATTAGGCTCTGCTTAGTGAATTAAGAGTCACAGAAGTATACACACCTTCTCCTAAGTCTCTCATACTTCTTCACTGAAGTAAGCATCTGGTAATCATAGTTTTCTTTTAGGAGTATACCAGTGATACTCTTTTCTCCAAATAAATTTTAGCTTGTATTTGTTTTCTACCTTACCCTTGATTAGCACCCCAATGTTTAGCTTTGCTTGCTTTCTGTACAAGTACCTTATATCCTACAGAGAAACACACTTAGGAGGATTCTTGGATGTAACTGCAGTCCTTATATGAGTCATTGGATTGGCAGTTTGTTTTCTCTGCAGGTTTCGGGACAGGCTCCAACACACAGCCTAGACTATCAGAAACACTGTCCTTTCTCTTGGCCTAGTTGCTAAGCTGCTTCTCCTCAATCTACATGAATGTGGCATTATCTCTGGAAAGCTTTCATTTCGATCATCACTGGTAGTGTCACTCACTGCCTTTTTCCATGGCAGGAAAGTTTTCAGATAAGTAGTAGTAGAAAGCAGTTAGAAAGCAGTCAGTTTTCAGTTAAGTGTTCTGGATTGTCTGTTACTCGGTTATAATCAAAGAGATAAAGTGCCCTGAGGATATCTTGCAATCCAATTTACCAAGACACTTTAGTTTGGCATATCCTTAATGATATAACCATTGACAGGATTGAAAGAAAACATTAATTATACAAACTTTAAATTTGTATCTCAATAGTGGATCACAATATCTATCGTGGCTTTAATTAATAATTATCTTATAATTATGTTGCAAGGAACAACTCTCTAGGTTGTTTCTAGCCTGTATTACATGCAGGATAATTTTAAGATCTATGTGTGTATTAAAGGTATCTAGATCAAGGTAAATAAAATGATCACAATTCTGTATAGTGATTAGCGTTTCATTTTTTTAAAATAAATTTATTTATTTAAAATAATTTTCAGAAAGTTTCAGAGTAGGGGGAGTTCCCAGGTGCAGTCATGCGGTTTCATGACTATCTCCTGCAGATAAGGACTCAGAGTTGGAGAGTTTGACACAGAGCTACATGAGGAGGATGACAGAACCCTGACAATGAGCAGACAGTGCCCCCAACCCTCAGAAGCTAGGTGGACTCAATTTTACAGTGGGTGGCAAGGTCAGAAGCAGTGAAGGGACTGGCCTGGAAAGAACCAATGGAATGTGATGGTCCCCGATACATGGGGAATCAACAGGGGTACAAATTTACCTGCACCAGGAAATCAAGCATGATGGTCCAGATGCTGACGGTAGTTACTCCAAAAGGCCTTGGCCCGCTTCCACACCAGAGCTCAGTTTCCAGACTCAGGCCCACTGACTGAAGAGGCGGCCAGCTTCTCAGGAGGACACAAACACAACCATGGGGAATGTGTGTTATCTTTCCCCAGCTCTCCTCCTCGGGTCAGTTACCTACAGAAGTGTGTGTTTAGGGACGCTAACTACTCAAACATTGAAGATTGCTGGATACAGGTTTCAAACCAATATTCACCTATGGATGCACACAGGGATTCACATTTGAACCCAGGCAGCCTCACTTTCACATCTCTGATCTTAACCATGACCCTATGTGTGCGTGCATACACGCACGCTACGTTGCTTCCATCGTGGTCTGACCCTTTGCCACGCTATGGACTGTGGCCCACCAGGCTCCTCTGTCCACGGGACTGTCCAGGCAAGGACACTGGAGTGGGTTGCCATGCCCCCCTCCAGGGGACCTTCCCAGACTCAGGGATAGAACCCGTGTCTCTTGTGTCTCATCTCCTGCATTGCCAGGTGGGTTCTTCACCACTAGCCCTACCTGGGAAGCCCCTTACCCTATATGGTCCTCTGTCAATGAACAAAGAAACCTCCCTCTTTTATGCCTTTTTTCTCTCTCTCTTGTTTTCACTCCTAAGAATTACTTTCTTTTTCAGCATGTTGCTGCCGTACTATTGGATGTTGGGTATTTGCAGAGCTAGGAAACCTAGCAGTCTTGACTCATGATCTCAGTTTAAGCATTGTGCTGTATCTTTCGCATATGTTTTATTATTAACACCTTCTACCAAATCTTCTACCAACTTACTGAAGTATAGATTTTCTCCACCACATGAAAAGACTGCATATGAGGGTGGTTAAGGTTCAGACCTTCTACAGCCAGGCTTCTTGGTCTCAAATCTCTTCTTGCCCTCATGTTAAATTGCCCCATAGATTGGACCCCTTCGAATTCATTATTCACATTTTCTAAGTTTGGGATTTAAAAAAAAGAACAAAACATGAAATTCACTCTAAATGCTTCATTATTAAGAAGCATTTAAAGAATGCTTTAGAATGTTAAAGAATGCTTTAGAATGTTAATGAAGAATGTTAAAGAATTCTTCATTATTAAGACTGAAAATCTTGTCTTTCACCACTTTGTCAAGATCAGTAGCAGTCAGTAGCAACAAGGGACCCTTGAAGCAAAAGCATGTTGTCCTTCTAAGTTTAAAGTGTGTGGAAGCCGAAAAATGCACCCCCCACCCACCCCCCAAATCCATGCACAAATGTCCAGGTCCTAATTCCTGGAAACTGTGACTGTGTTAGCATACTCATTCACATCTGCCAATATAAGTAAGGAGGTGAGCAAGGAAGAGGAGAGCCACAAGCCAGGCAAAGGGGTGGTCTCCAAAAGCAAAGAGGCAAGGAACTGAATTCTCCAGCCGAGCCCTCAGATGGCTTTATTTTACCCCACTGAGACTCATGTTGGGTTCCTAACTCAGAGAACTCTGAGAAAATAAATGAGTGCTGCTTTAAGCCACTCACTCAGTTTGTGCTAATTTGTGATAGCGGCAATAGGAAAATACTGCAGGATGTTAAAAGATACAACTTCTGAGCTCACAGCATTACCTGCAGTAATCACCGGAAGAAAAATCTTCACTTTCTTTTTTGTTTGTTTACCTTTAAAGGAAAAAACTTACCACGTGGGAATGGGTGTTATGTGCATCTAATTTGTGAGTGAGTGATTGAAAGTCAGTTAGTCCTGTCTGACTCTTTGTGACCCCACGGACTATATACAGTCCATGGGATTCTCAAGGCCAGGATACTGGAGTGGGTAGCCTTTCCCTTCTCCAGGGGATCTTCCCAACTCAGGGATCAAACCCAGGTCTCCTGCCTTGCAGGCAGATTCTTTACCAGCTGAGCCACAAGGGAAGCCCAAGAATACTGCAGTGGGTAGCCTATCCCTTCTCCATCGGATCTTCCAGACCCAGGAATCGAACCAGGGTCTCCTGCCTTGCAGGTGGATTCTTTACCAGCTGAGCAACCAGTGAGGCCCTTGTATCTAATTTATACCTATAAGTATCTAATTTATATCTGTGTATTTATTGCTTTTTAACTGAGTTGTGGAGGAGAATCAACTTCTTACTATACATTTTTTGCTTCACTTGCTTGGAAGAATGGTGTTCAGCTACTATTATCTTCTAAATGTGTCAGGGTTTGGATGTGTAAAACCTGGAAGCATTTTTCCTTGAGATAATTTTTGGGACTCCCTGGCAGTCCAGTGGTTGAGACTCGGTGCTTCCAATTCAGGAGGCATGGGTTCCATCCCTGGTTGGTGAAGTAAGATCCCACATGCCACACAGCACGGCCAAAAATTAAAAACAAAAACAAAAATAATCTTTAAAATAAGAAAAATCAAAGTAAGTTTTTAAACTAACTTAAACAGCTGCTTACCAATTATATAAAGTTATTTGAAATACACTAATGACACCAGGCAGAACTGTGATATGCACGAAGACATTTATTAGCCATTTACCATTATTTTAGTTTGTGCTAAGCCCTGATACTTCAGGCTTAATAGCCTTCTGCTGTCCTGATAGGAATGCTATCCAACTGTACAGACATAGAATACGTCTCAGGTCATTAAAGGGAGAAGCACTTACTCTAGCAGATTTTAGTGTGTTCCGCGCTCTGTTTCAAGTAAAGCTAAAGAATATGCATAAACACAATTTTGTTCTTTATGGGAGCCTTTTTATTATCATTATTAAGGTCTCTAGTTATATCCTCCTTAGGCATTACAGTCCCTTAAAAAATTCTCTACTACAATTTGTGCTTGTAACCATTATAACGACTCAAAAATAAATTGTGACACTTAATGTATCATCATCCTTCTGTTAATTAAAAAACAAGCCAGTTTCATGAAAACAGCTCTTCTCTGGAAAAAAACAACAACAAAGAGAAAACCTCATGCAGGATTTTTACTAAGTATCCTTTCCTTTACAGCTAGAGGGGAAAAATCGCATGAAAGACAAAAAGTTTATATTTTCCACTTTTCCTTATGTTTTTTAAATTGCTTCAAACTTGTGAATAAGTTTTTATTTAGAGTAGCGAAATAGATCTAAGAGAAAGAAGTAATTTTAAAATTTCGGTCTTGAAAATTGAGTAGGATTTCAATCAATGGAGATGAGAAAACTGCAAAAAAACACTTAAAAGCAAATGACTGTAGTAAGAGTCGCTGTTTACTGATTACCTACTTTGTTTCACCATTGCTATTTGCTTTTGTCCTGTAATTTCATTACACCTATTCTTTAGAACACTAAAAGTTAGGTAAAATTATATCCATTTTACAAATTTAGAAGACTGAAGTTACAGTATAAAAGACTGTCCTAGATCACCAATCAAGTATTTGAATTAGACATGAAAGTGAAAGGGGAGAGTGAAAAAGTTGGCTTAAAGCCCAACATTCAGAAAACGCAGATCATGGCATCCGGTCCCATCATTTCATGGCAAATAGATGGGAAAACAATGGAAATAGTGAAAGACTTTATTTTGGGGGGCTCCAAAATCACTGCTGATGGTGACTGCAGCCATGAAATTAAAGACTCTTCCTTGGAAGAAAAGTTATGACCAACCTAGACAACATATTAAAAAGCAGAGACATTACTTTGTCAATAAAGTTCCATCTAGTCAAAGCTATGGTTTTTCCAGTAGTCACGTACGGATGTGAGAGTTGGACTATAAAGAAAGCTGAGCACTGAAGAATTGATGCTTTTGAACTGTGGTGTTGGAGAAGACTCCTGAGAGTCCCTTGGACTGCAAGGAGATCCAACCAGTCCATTCTAAAGGAAATCAGTCATAAATATTCATTGGAAGGACTGATGTTGAAGCTGAAACACCAATACTTTGGCCCCCTGATGTGAAGAACTGACTCATTGGAAAAGACCCTGATGCTGGGAAAGATTGAAGGCAGGAGGAGAAGGGGATGGCAGAGGATGAGATGGTTGGGTGGCATCACCCACTTGATGGAGATGAGTTTAAGTAAGCTCCAGGAGTTGGTGATGGACAGGGAGGCCTGGCATGCTGTAGTCCATGGTGTCGCAAAGAGTTGAACACAACTGAGTGACTGAACTGAACTGAACTGTAAGGTCCAAAAATTTAACCCAGACCTACATGACAGCAAAGATAATGCTCCTTTCACTGTAAAACAAGAGGTCATCTGTTACCCGTTTATATTATGGTTATTTTCTATTTGGAGGCAAGAGAAGGGCATTGTACAACAGTGATACACATGATCTTTCAAATATTTTTTAAAAGTCTATTTTTAAAAATATGAAGGGAAACGAGGCTCCTCCTGAGGTGTGCCGGGACCCTCCGGCACATAAATGTAGATATCAGGTGATATGCACTTATTCTGATCATGATACAAGAGGTTTGGATTATACTTCAATATATCATGCCATTCAAAGCATCCCAGACCGCTTGTCACTCTGAGGTTACAGTAACCACGGTTATATTAAAGCCTAAGAGAGAATGAGACGCCTCAGCATCATAGTCCACTTACCTAAAAAACTAACTCCTGACTCTCCCTGACACAGGGTATGTGTGCTTAGTCGCTCAGCCATGTCCGACTGTTTGTGACCCCATGGACTTCAGCCCACCAGAGAGATTCTCCAGGCAAGAATACTGGAATGGGTGGCCATGTCCTCCTCCAGGGGGGTCTTCCCAAGCCAGGGATCAAACCCAGGTCTCCCACATTGCAGGCGGATTCTTTACCAGCTGAGCCACCAGGGAGCCCTGAGAGAAGTCTTTGAAAAAAGTCAGTGTGTCCAGAGTTTATATTAATCAGGCTGCTGCCACAGATGTTCAAAGAGATAAAACTCTGTCCTACTATTTCATATTTTATGGACTCTGAATTCTGAGCACTTTTGGAGACCCAGCAACCAGAGAAAAGACACAACATTATTCTGTGTTTCAACCATGTTGCGAATCATGGAATCAACAGATATCATGGATTTTAGATCATGGGACTTCATCATGAGAAACCTAAGAAAAATAGATGATTTTTTTTTTCTTGATGAGTATAACAGTGTGAGCTGTTTTGCTAAGCATGATACTGAAATACTGACTTCAACATTCCACTTAAGATAAAGTTCTAGAGTGTCTATCATCTACTTAAAAAGTCAAATATGTCTTCAGGCCTTCCTAAGGCTACTCGGTTTCTAAAATAACTTTTTCACAAAATCCCAAAACTGCTGGGCTTTAACTGCCCCCTGGGGACTACACTCTATGGCTCTGAATGCCACCAACATGAGGCACTTTTTAATGTAAAGTAAAAGTAGCTCTGAGTGTAAAGTTGGTCATGTCAAGAGCAAAGACTCAGCTCCTACCTACAGGGCATGCCTATTGAGTACCTGAGGAATCATTTCTGAAAATCTGGTCTCTTAGCCTAGATATGGGCACCTGAATGTCACCTCAACACCTTTCTGGTCACCAATTGGTCTGGAATATTGATAATTCAATCTTATATTACAAGCTTAAATTATGAGTCCAGGAATCTTACATTGTTTAAAAAGAACTCTTACCAACTCCCAACGGCCCTCATAAGTGGAAATAATTTTGTATTCCGCTCCCTCTCGCTTCCTTCATCCCTTTCTCTCATGCATGCATACACAACAGCTTCTACTGACCAAGAAAATGAAATCTGATCTCTGGTCACCCAGGGATCAAATAGCTTATTTTCTGGAGCTTAAACACTTGACACCACTTAGTAAGCTGCTACGTCCAAATTTTAAATGGTGCCTTCAAAGAAGCAATAAACTGGCCAAGTATGGCATTTCTCCCATAGATTCAGTGGGTACCCGTAACTAATGGTGCATGTGGGCACAGCTGCTAAGCCAAGTCTGACTCTTTGTGACCCCATGGACTGCAGCCACCAGGCTCCTCTGTCCATGGGGTTTTCCAGGTGGGTGAAGCTGTACAAATGTGTCATCCCTGATGCTACCTCACTGTGTAACACACAAGTTTCTAAAACATCTGAAAAGATCATAGGAAATTAGGAGAGGTAATATAGGAAAATAAAATAATTTCAGTCTCTAGGTGACAGTTTTTTAATAACTTGGAAAGAGTACTACTAAGATCTTAAATAGATGAGATAACCTTTCTATCTTGTTTGCCTTATCATTTCACCAAAGTCTCCAGTGATTACATTTTACTAACAGTTGGAGATGGATATGCCATAGGTTTTTAGTAAAGTCTAAGAAATAAAGATGTTCCTAAATCAAAAACTAAAATTGTCCTTTATAGTAATAATCTTGAAAAAAATACATTAAAATAAAAATTTTAATAAATTTCCATAATTCCACTGTTGGGGAAATATTTTAAGTACTCTAGAACATAATATGAATGTAATGTAGTGTGTCATGAATTCTCAAAACTTACTACCTTGAATCTTAATTTGGTGTGTAAAATCTATTTTTCTCCTTAAACGATCTTTGAAGAAGTTTACAACCAAAATTAATAATTTAATTGGCCTAGTAGGACATGCCAACCTGTTCATTACAGCAATAACAAGATATGGAATGCAAACTGCTATTGAGATTCTCAAAAGCATTTCTTTTCTAAAGAAAACAATCTCATATTCAAGAGAAAGTTTGTAAGAAAACCTCAAAACTGCTTATACTACGAGTGTGAGCTGTTGACATGGTGCTACTCTTCCCTCAAATACTGGAGTGTGTCTTTTATAAATGAGGACAGTCTTCTACATAATCCAGGGTGAAAATTGAAAAAAGGATATCAGTATTCATATATTATTAAAATTTTATCCTTTACTTTGCATCCCACCAGGAGTCTCAGAACTTAAACTTGTCCCATTAATAATTTTCACTTTGATCTCTTGATGAAAGTAGTGTTTGCCATGATTCAACACTAAAAAACTCATGCTTTCCTCCTTTGTAATGAATATGCATAATATTTTGTTGGAAGTTATTTTGAGACTCTAAAAATATCATTCCTCCTCAAATGCTAGATTTATTGGTTTGCTTATATCAATATGAACATAAGGATACTTATTTTATTCAATGAATCATAATCTATTACTAGTATTATTCAAGTATCAAGTGTTTCTAGATTTGATCCTTGGAAGCTCCATCAAAGCTGGCTCCCACTGAAAGGTTGTTGCTGAGCCATGAAAGACACTGGGATCCTTGGCTTCTGGAGGAGAGGAATTCAATCCAAGGCCAGTGACAGAGCCTAGATCATTCAGAGTTTTTGTGTGATAAGGTTTTATTAAAGTATAAAACAGACAAAGTTTCTGACATAGACGTCAGAAAGGGGCAGAAAGAATGCTGCCCTGCCAGTCTTTAGCCAGTTGTTATATAGCTACTAGCAGGCTGCTAATTAGAGACAGGAAATGTCTCAAAACTCAGGGACTGGCACCAGGGCCCTCACCCACAACATGCATTTTGACAAAACATTGGCACAAGGAGAGTTATCCCAGGCCATAAAGGACTGATATGCATCTTGAAGAAAGGCTGGTTTCCAAGCAAAGACATAGTCTCATTAACAAAGCTTCAGAGGACATCATGAGAAACGCTGGGCTGAAAGAAACACAAGCTGGAATCAAGATTGCCGGGAGAAATATCAATAACCTCAGATATGCAGATGACACCACCCTTATGGCAGAAAGTGAAGAGGAACTAAAAAGTCTCTTGATGAAAGTGAAAAAGGAGAGTGAAAAAGTTGGCTTAAAGTTCAACATTCAGAAAATGAAGATCATGGCATCCGGTCCCATCACTTCATGGGAAATAGATGGGGAAGCAGTGGAAACAGTGTCAGACTTTATTTTGGGGGGCTCCAAAATCACTGCAGATGGTGACTGCAGCCATGAAATTAAAAGACGCTTACTCCTTGAAAGAAAAGTTATGACCAACCTAGATAGCATATTGAAAAGCAGAGACATTACTTTGCCGACTAAGGTCCGTCTAGTCAAGGCTATGGTTTTTCCTGTGATCATGTATGGATGTGAGAGTTGGACTGTGAAGAAGGGTGAGCGCTAAAGAATTGATGCTTTTGAACTGTGGTGTTGGAGAAGACCCTTGAGAGTCCCTAGGACTGCAAGGAGATCCAACCAATCCATTCTGAAGGAGATCAGCCCTGGGATTTCTTTGGAGGGAATGATGCTAAAGCTGAAACTTCAGTACTTTGGCCACCTCATGCGAAGAGCTGACTCATTGGAAAAGACTCTGATGCTGGGAGTGATTGGGGGCAGGAGGAGAAGGGGACGACCGAGGATGAGATGGCTGGATGGCATCACTGACTCGATGGACCTGAGTCTGGGTGAACTCCAGGAGTTGGTGATGGACAGGGAGGCCTGGCGTGCTGCGATTCATGGGGTTACAAAGAGTCGGACACGACTGAGCAACTGAACTGAACTGAACTGAAGGGAATATTTGCATGAGTAAAACATACTGGTTTGTCAAGTCGGTTCCAATTCTTAGGCAGAACTGACTTGAAGACAGAGTCTAGGGTAAATACATAGTTCATTAACATAGCATAAGAAAAACATGTTCATAAGAAAGACGCATTGGTTAGCTCAAGGTTTGAGAAAAGGTAAGTTCAGGTGGATCCAGGTGTTGTCATGGCAACACAGAATTTTAAAAGAAACCTCCATTTAAATTTGTACAGACAAGGGGAAAAAATCTGACACTCGTAGTTTGTTTCCTCCTGTCACTTAGAGTGAAAAAACGTCTGACACTTGCAGCCTATTTCCTCTGTTTGAAGTCCTCTAGCCTTCCTGCCTGTTACCATGTATTTTCAACATGCCCCCCCCCATTATTTTTGTACACTTCCTTACTTTATGTTTTAAAAAGAGGTTCCAGGCTCATGTGGTCCACTCCCTATGCCAGTCCTGGCGTTTCTTCATGGAGCTCTGGGTTCCTTTTAGTGGAGAAATGTCCAGAGACCCAGGGACCCTGCTACTGGGGCGAAGCTGTATTCAGTTATTCTCAGGGGAGAGAGTTGGGGAATATATATAAGTGAAGACATATATATGCCTGCCTGTTTACAACTATATCTTTATATCTACTTACTTTCCACGTCTCATCTTTTGTGCTCCTGTTGTCATTACTTTTACATAAGCTGTAAAACCAGAGTGCATGCGATACCTTTTCGGGTTTTAGGGTTTTACTTACCTTTAGAGCAATTAAAAACAAAAAAAAATTACTTATTCTTATTTTTCTGCATTATTGCCAGCAGTCAGTATTGTCAAATATTTTGGTTTTACCATACAAATAAATGTGTAATGGTATCTCACTGGTGTTTTAATTTGAATTTCTGTAATGATACATAACACTTAGCATCTTTTAACATGCATATTTGCATACGTGTTTCATCTTTGAAATGTGTGCTCAAATCTTTTACTCTGTTAAATTGTGCTATTTTCTTTTCTTTTCTTTTTTTTTTTTTTTGAGTTTTAAGAGTTATTTCTATATTCTGGTTATGAATCCTTTAATAGGTAAGTAGATTGCAAATATTTTCTCTTAGTCTGTTGTTAGACTTTTTCAGAACAAATCTTTTTAATTTTGATAAAATCCAATTACCTTTGTTTTTCCTTTCTCAGGGATAACACATTTTGATTGTGTGTCTAGAATGGATCTTCACTTGTGCCCTGGGGGCCAAAGGCTTTGCTGTTTTTCTCTCAGAGATGAAGGGTTTCATTTCCTAGGGGAGTGGGGCTCCTCCTAAATCCTCTCCTCCGGGGTGGCTCCCCTCCCCTCAGGACTCCACTGCGCCTTCCCTACCCTTCCCGCCTGAGGTCGGCTGTGATCTCCCACCCTCCCCACCACCTTTCTTGTGAGACCTGAAGCAGGTGCAAGGAGAAGAACCTGGGAATGTGAGCAAATGCCCCTTCTGTCTGTGGCAGCAAAGAGGGGTTATTCTCTCACCGTAATCCACATTCAGCCTCTGGGAATTTGTTACAAACTTTAACTGGATTCTCGAAAAATGAAAGTATTAGTCTCTCAGTCGTGTCTAACTCGTTGCCACCCTATGGACTGTCGCCTGCCAGGCTCCTCTGTCCATGGAATTCTCCAGGCAAGAACACTGGAGTGGGTAGCCATCCCCTTCTCCAGGGGATCTTCCCAACCCAGGGATCAATCTTAGGTCTCCTGTACTGCAGACAGATTCTTTACCATATGAGCCACCTTACATGCTTGTAAACAGCCTGTGTCTCATCCCCCCATACCCTCCACAGTTGAGACAGTCTTGTGGCCTACACTTTTAGAGGGACTTGATTTTCATTAGAAATAAAGTAAGCTGTTTGTCCTGTGACTTCAGCTTTCTGGTGTATTAAAAATTCAGTAAATTCATCAAACAATAAACCAAATGTACAATGTATGCATTTGTGTACATACATATGAAAGTGAAGAGAGGCAAGTTTCCATTTTATTCTAATGAGTAAAGTTACAAACAACCTGACCTGCCTCTTGAGAAATCTGTATGCAGATCAGGAAGCAACAGTTAGAACTGGACATGGAACAACAAACTGGTTACAAATAGGAAAAGGAGTACATCAAGGCTGTGTATTGTCACACTGCTTCTTTAAGTTATATGCAGAGCACACCATGAGAAATGCTGGGCTGGAAGAAGCACAAGCTGGAATCAAGATTGCCGGGAGAAATATCAATAACCTCAGATATGCAGATGACACCACCCTTATGGCAGAAAGTGAAGAAGAACTAAAGAGCCTCTTGATGAAAGTGAAAGAGGAGAGTGAAAAAGTTAGCTTAAAGCCTCAACATTTAGAAAACTAAGATCACGGCATCTAGTCCCATTACTTCATGGAAATAGATGGGGAAACAATGGAAACAGTGGCTGACTTTATTTTGGGGGGCTCCAAAATCACTGCAGATGGTGACTGCAGCCATGAAATTAAAAGATCCTTACTCCTTGGAAGGAAAGTTATGACCAACCTAGACAGCATATTAAAAAGCAGAGACATTACTTTACCAACAAAGGTTCGTCTAGTCAAAGCTATGGTTTTCCCAGTGGTCATGTATGGATGTGAGAGTTGGACTATAAAGAAATCTGAGCGCCAAAGAATTGATGCTTTTGAACTGTGGTGTTGGAGAAGACTCTTGAGAGTCCCTTGGACTGCAAGGAGACCCAACTAGTCCATCCTAAAGGAGATCAGTCCTGGGTGTTCATTGGAAGGACTGATGTTGAAGCTGAAACCCCAATACTCTGGCCACCCGATGCGAAGAGCTGACTCATTGGAAAAGCCCCTGATGCTGGGAAAGATTGAGGGTGGGAGGAGAAGGGGACAACAGAGGATGACATGGCTGGATGGCATCACCGACTCAATGGAGATGAGTTTAAGTAAGCTCTGGGAGCTGGTGATGGACAGGGAGGCCTGTTGTGCTGCAGTCCATGGGGTCGCAAACAGCTGGACAAAACTGAGCGGCTGAGCTGAACTGAATTGAAAGATACAAAGAGATTAATGAAGATTTTCTAAAACCCTAAAGTATAACACAATTTATGACACAATTTAGACCAATTTCATAATTCATACACTGGCTTTTTATATTAGATGCCAGTGAACATGAGATATAAAATCACAGGACCACATGAAGCTTGTAAAGAGGACAGAAGTATATATCATATGTAAGTTACTGTTGGAAGAAATTTCAGATTACCTATCCTTTATCCTGTGTTATTAAAGATTAACAATTTTAAACATAAACTCAGAAAAATATCATCTGGGAATCCCACCTCTACTCTCTCCATACTCTAAATAGACAAATAACAATATCTTATGGATTCGGCTCTTCAAATAGTTCAGGGTGCTTTTGGTATTCTGCCCCATAGCATAAGTTTTCTGGCCTTGTTCAAGCTAATTACTGAAATAATGTCTCCCTCCAAAAATAAATTGAAAAATAAAGGCAAAATATAATCCCTCGAGAAATGAAAAGGAACCATCAAGATTATGGCATATCACCCTGAAAATGCAGCCAACTATACCATCATCATATCATGGTCTGTGGCCAGCAGCACCACGATGACCGTAAACTACTAACCTGCCAACTGGAAAACCTGCTGAGAAGAGTGAACCATCAGAACAGGGGGAAGAGGGAAGATCCAGGGGACGGTGTGAGCACTCAGGCTTCCTGTTGGAAGAAGCACTGGGGAGATGGGGATCGGCACCGACACATCATTCAGGATTCACGCCCCGCTTACAGTGATGCAGGGGACCCGGGTTCCCTGGGTCGGGAAGATCCCCTGGAGAAGGGAAAGGCAGCACACTCCAGTGTTCTTGCTTAAAGAATTCTGTGGTTGGAGGAACCTGGTGGGCCACAGTCCATGGGCCTCAAAGAGTCACACACAAGTGTGCGACTAACAGACACGTTCACACACTTTACAGTGTTAGCCTGGTACAGTACATTCCTCTGGCTTAAAATAAGGTTTTCATCAGATCTACTCTGGGAGCTTTCAACTCTTTACTGTGAAAAACTCTGTATTTTGGAGGAAGTCCTCAGTTTGAATCATTGAAACGGAGACCCCTTACTGAGTCTATGTCTAATCTTTCTATCCAAAGCTTTATTCCCTTGCTTGACCCCCTGCAAACAAACCCTTACTTCACTGCACGCACCCCCTGGCAGAGTTTGGCTTTCTGTGGTGAGGGCACAAGAGCTCTTGCTTGCTGACATCATGAGAGAAAAATAAGCATCTTGCAAAGTTTCAACTTAAAATAACAAACAGCACAGAAAGTTATTGGGTTGACCAAAAAGTTCATTTGGGGTTTTCGTAACATCTTACAGAAACCCCAATGAACATTTTTGCCAACTCAATATTTTGACTGACTAGGACCATGCAACAATTTATCCAGGATGATGTAGACCCATGCACAAAATTCAAACTCATCAAAAAAAAAAAAAGGGGGGGGGACTTCATTTTTTGCCCTCTTAAGTAACATATACAGAATTTATGAAATTTGCTTTTTGTTTTTCCACTTTGGTTCTTATCAATCCTGTTTCTCCCTTTTTCTCTCAGTTTGCCTCTCTCAAGATTAAAACTTTCCTATGAAAAAAGAGATTCCTTTTTGTCTAACTCCATCATTTTTTCTAAACTCTCCCACATTTCAAACTCTCCCTGCAGCCTATCAGTAAACTCATCATTAACCACAAATTAATCTTTTCCACTGCTGACTTCACCCATTGTTCTTCCTTTTTAAGAATAAAACTCCCTTGGTTTTCTTTTCCTTCCAATTCCACAGATTCTCAACTGTCTGCCTCTTCCACATGCCCGTCCATAGATGCGGATGTTTACAATTGGAATGAACCGTGGCCTGTATTACTGCTGAATCTCTGTGAAACATTCCTGGAAGTTCAGACCTAGGCCCTGGAAGGCAAGAGCAGCAGTTGCAGAAACCGAGACTCAGTGACTCAGACTGGCCTGGCTGAACGATGAATACTAGGTATATCTTGCTCAATCCAAATGATTCCAGTCTTTCTACCAATCTCTTTGTTAGGGAAATAAAATTATGCAGAAAGTGTATGATTGACTTATTCAGTTCAGTTCAGTCGCTCAGTCATGTCTGACTCTTTGTGACCCCCATGGACTGCAGCACGCCAGACCTCCCTGTCCATCACCAGCTCCTGGAGTTTACCCAAACTCATGTCCACTGAGTCGGTGATGCGTCCAACAATCTCATTGACAGATCAGGCTACTGTTACTTCAAATTTCATATACGTAAAACCCTATAACTGGTTTACAAAGACCGGGGAGTAGTTTTATTTCGCTACCAACACTGTAAACACACTCTGCTCAATCACTGCTCCCATTTTAGATGTATCCCATGAATTTGGAGTCATTTTAAGGGATCAAAATCCATGTTCAGCAAGCAACATTCATCTTCAGGGACTGAAACACTTCATGCATCTATTGATTTTGGCTGTGCTGGGTCTGCGTTGCTGCGTGGGCTTTTCTCTAGCTGCGGGGGTGGGGGCTGCTCTCCAGTGCAGGGCATGGGCTTCTCATTGCGGTGGCTTCCTTGTTGCAGAGCACAGGCTCGGAAGCACAGGCTCTGCTGTCGTGGAGCACAAGCTCAGCTACTCCATGGCAAGTGGGACCCTCCCAGACCAGGAACTGAATCCATGCCTCCTGCACTGGCAGGCAGAGATTCTAAACTGCTGAGCCACCAGGGACGCCCCATTCTCAGATACAGCATTGCAGTAAATATCTACAGAGTTTGTCAGATTCAGCCTCCTTTCCTATGAAACTGTTTTATTAATGTCCATTTGCAAGACAGCGGGAATTAAGATTGACATCTTCAACACCTTATCAACTAAATCTATCTTTCCAGGACACTGAGAATGCTATCGACGTTAAGGGTTTTTTTTGACAATATCAAACGTAAATTACACATTCACAAATCCCTCTTACCTAAGTAAATTTACACTGCTTGTCATTTAAAAATCTTTTACTTTGTAACTGACCGAAGAACCTGAATGTCAGTTATAATGTCAATTATAATACTCAGAAAAAAATGAATTTGAAAGTTCTGCCAGTGACGAGAGCTCCTATTGTCAACTTCTATTTATAAGGGAATAAATAATAGAGGGCAGGGGACTTTACAGACTTGACACTGAAACTTTCCTTCACTGCAGAGTCAAAACAGTGTACAAAGAAAAAATGGCGAATAATCCACACATGGGCAAATGCAGGCCACAACAAGGGAAGGCAAAGTCTATGCATACAATTTTTTTTTAATATATTTAAATGCTTCTTCACACACGTTGGCTTCCCTTGTAGTTCAGTCGGTAAAGAATCTGCCTGCAGTGCATGAGACCCGAGTTCAATCCTTGGGTTGGGAAGATGCCCTGAAGAAGGAAATGACAACCCACTCCAGTATCTTTGCCTGGAAAATCTCATGGACAGAGGAGCTTGATGGGCTGCAGTCTATGGGGTCGCAAGGAGTCAGGCACGACTAACACTTCCTTACACTTCACACATGTTGGAGTTTGCCTAAAGTGTCTGAATCCACAGTATCAGTTAAATAAACATAAATGTCATTTGGATATGACATTGAGTTGACTGTTAAATATTTTGCTTTGCACATCTTATTTGTTTATAAAATACCTGTCTAGTTCAAAGGAAAGGCTCTTTCGGAGAAGTGGATGTGGGGCAAGGCTGCCTCTAGGGCGGAAGTCAGGCAGGGAAAACCAGTTTACCGACCGTGCTTCCCTGTGGCTCAGCTGGTAAAGAATCTGCCTGCAATACGCGAGTCTTGCACTTGATCCCTGGGTCGGGAAGATCCCCTGGAGAAGGGAAAGGCTACCCACTCCAGTATTCTGGCCTGGAGAATTCCATGGACTGTATAGTCCATGGGGTCGCAAAGAGTCGGACACTACTGAGCGACTTTCACTTTCACTCCCCGACAGGCACAGTGTTCCTTCCAGGTGAGGCTGAGCTGAAAGAAGTACCACACGCAGCCTTGAAAGGATGGGCGTGTGCACACAGACAGAGGACAGCGTGGGAGTTTGCTGGCACTCTCTGTACCTTTTGCTTGCTCGTCCCAGTTAATTCTAAAAATTCCCGGGCTGCCTTTCTGCTCCATGGTGAGGACCCAAATAGAAAGCATCACAGACTCCCGCGCCTTGTGCCCGTCTGATTGGTTGGGCCCGCGGAAAGCGCGGCAGGATATTGGGGGGAAGGACCGAGCAGGGTGGGGAAGGGACAGGCAGGTTATCTGTTGTCCCGCTCCCTCTACGAAAGTCACCTCGGACGGGCACTACCGATCCAAGGTCACTGCCCCTCCCAAGGCGGCGTCTCGCCCGCAGGGCTGTGGTCTCCCAGGGTAGAGAAGAGCACTCCCTCCCCTGATCACTTCAGGTCAAGAGTGCTAATGGCTATTTCCGGCTACAACTTTCTACCACTTAAAAAATATTCCCTTTAATAAGCCATTGCTCAATTATGCAGTTTGAGGTGCGTCACTGGCTTCTGCTGGAACCCCGGCGGACAGACGTGAAGGCAGGCAACAGGTCTGCTGCAGTCCCCTCAGTAATATATGTAGCTTAAATAGTGCCTGGTAAGAGCACATAATAAACGTTCAATTCATGAATGAAAGGGAGGCGGAAACAAACATACCTACAGGACTCATAGTTAAAATCAACAACGCAAAGGATGTCCGCTTTTGCAATTACACGGAAAGGCATTTAGGCTAGCTGTAGGGAGGCTCTGTCTTAGGTCTCCCCTTCGGCATCTCACCTAGACCTTTTGAAGAACTTTAACTGCTCTCTCTGTTTGGATTTTTGACCTCATAGAATTCCTTCTCTGTACGGCAGTCAGGCTGATTTTCTAAAAATGCTTACCGTAACTGTTGCTCCCAAGTGCTTCACAAGTTTGTAGGTAAAGACCACACTCCTGAACGCGGGACATAAAGTTTTTCATCTCCAGGTACTACCATATTTTTTTGATTTGTCAAATCTTTCATGTCTGCACTCAAACGCTGCTCACAAAGAACCACTTCCTTTCTCCAAATGCTTTCTTTTCTCCCTGCTTTCTTTCTTGTGATCTTCCCAAAGGCTGTTGGTTCTTTTTCCCTTCCCTTATTCTTGGCCAGAATACTTCCTATACTTTCTTCCAGCCCCAAAACAAGCATCACCCAATTTAAGAATTCAGTGGCCCTTTCAGGAAGCTCCTGAGCTCCACAGGACCCCATGCTTTCGCTGCTCAGGGCTCTGCAACTGACTGTTTACTTCACTACCTCCATTATTTGGCTGGAATACATAAAGTGCCCAATACCTGTCCAATGAATGAATCAATATGAAACTAACTTCTACTTGGTTCAAATCCTCTTCCCCAATCCTGATAACTCAAATACCCTAAAGACTCTTCACTCTGACAATAGTCTACATATCCCCTCCAAAATAACTTTCAGCAGAGACATGTTCAAATACATTACGATCAAATACATTACAAAATACATTAATCAAATTTATTGGATTAATGTATTAATCAAATACATTACAAAAGCACGTGAAAAGACAATATTCTAAAAGATTAATGATCATGGAGAAAATGAGTAAAATATAGATCAAGTAACAAAATGGAAAACTCCTTGTCTTACAGCACATTAGATGTAATAGTTGCTTATTTTCTATTTCCCATAGAAACCTGAAATGACATTTTTGGCTTCCCTGGTGGCTGAGAGGATAAAGCGTCTGCCTGCAATGCAGGAGACCCGGGTTCGATCCCTGGGTTGGGAAGATCCCTGGAGAAGGAAATGGCAACCCAGTCCAGTATTCTTGCCTGGAGAAACCCAGGGACAGAGGAGCCTGGAGGGCTGCAGTCCATGGGGTTGCAAAGTGTCGGACACGACTGAGCGACTTCACACACATGAAAGCTCTGAATTAGAGATTTTGCTATTGTTGCTTCAACAGAAAGTGGTTGGCTAACAGAATCAAAAAGGGGACTTGTTAGACAGTTTCCAGGTTTCTCAGAGCATCAGTGAAAATAACAGACGGTGCCAGCTAGGTAAGAGGATGAAGGCAGAGATGCTCTGAAGGTCAAGGACGCTCTTGCTGCTGATCACTCTCGTGCTGGCCGTCACCGCTGGAGTTGAGAACTCCAGCTGCTTCCTTGTCTCTGCCCATTAACTATGTGTGGGGATCTGCAAACATGCTAAGATTCTGGCAACAGGAGAGGCACAAAAGGAAATCAAAGCCATCACCAACAAAATGGAATCTGGAGATGCTGAGGGTGAAAACACAAAGCCACTATGTGAAATTGACATGATTCATTTTTTTTAAGAATTTTTTTGTGTGTTCACTGATGAATGAGAAGTAGGATGGACACAGGGGCTTTGAAATAAGCATGATAAAGGACTCAAAGACAATGACTTTCAAATGTGGTTTGGATCACAAAAGTCCACTAATCCCGATCTAAGTTACTGTGCAAAGACTAAAAGTAAAAACTCCCTTGGGTATTTAAATTTATTATTTAACGATTTGCTTGCAATATAAAATAGTTTAATTTCAGAGGATTTTTCTTCTATTGAAATACTTTAAGACTATTTTCTTTTTCCTTTCTCCCCTGTTTCAGGGGGGGGAATACAGCTAATCAATGGGGAAGAGTAACAAATATTTGATACACCAAAGAAATATAGCATTATAACAACTGTTCAGAAAAGCAATCAATCAATAGAGTAGGATGTATTTATTTTGTGATGTGCAAACTGGACACGGTGTTTTTTGTTGTTGTTGTTTTCCATAGATCACAGAACATAATTGCAGAATTATAGGCTGTCTACCTAGGATGGATGTCTAATCTCAAAATAAACCGATCACACAGCCTGTCCCATTTGTTTTGGTCCCTTTTAATATCAATTACAATGACTGTCAGTTTGACACAGTTTTAGCACAAAGATTATAAGATTATACCTGGTTATATATCACCCATGGAAGGAAAATCCAATGTTTCTTAGCTCTATTATGCTAGCCTTTTCCATCTGCCTTCAACATTTATAGTCTAAGGAAACGAGGCATCAGCGTGATGAGCTACAATAAAACAGCAACATTTTCTATGCATCTGATCCTCAATTATCGGTCACATTTAGGACTCTTTGGTGATTGTAAACCAACTCACATAAACAGTCTAAAAGGAAATTGTTGATGCAACAGAACGTTGAACGTGACTCTGTATTTTGCCAAGAGAGGTGATTAGGTCCCCTAATGAAGACCAAACGCTTTAAACAGTTCCCATTTTAATAAGATTACCCCCAGCTGTTAGTGCACAGGACAGGTTCTGCTTTCCTGAAAGCAGACTCTGAGATAGCGTTTAGAGAAGATGATGATAAAGGGGCATCATTAGAATCAACCACTGCAGAAGCGAAGGGGAGGAATCAGAACTGAGCAAAGGAAGAGGGCACCTTACTGTGAAGTCTTGACTGCCTCACCAGACCTCGGAATCATCTGGAGCGAAAGTGACCCTTCAGAGCTGTCCGGCTTCCGAATAAAGCCAATGAGCCTTGATAGTTATGCCTCCATTGGTCACTGGATGTGAAATGAGCCTGGAAGGACAGGCCTCGAAGTGAGACAGCCACACTCTCGAGACAATCGCTCAACAGGTGAGGACTGCTTGCTGCAGCACCTGGGGGGTAAGTCTTCCCCCAAAAAAGAGCTGGTGGCACAGAATCCTGTCCCTAGAGACACTCTTGGTACCACCAAGTCACATCTGCACGTGTGCTCAGAAAACAGCATCTTCAGCAATCACACAGTAAGCCTCACTTCTCGAGAGAAGTGTAGAAGAGAGAGAGAAACTGATGTCCCGTCCGCAGCTGACATGGACCCTGACTGACCCCGATTCCCCGACTCTCAGCTACCACCGCTGCTGCTCTCCGTGGCTTATTTGTTGACAGGATGGAAGCAGAGCTATCAAGGCTCATTTGCTTCATTCTGAAGCCAGACAGCTCTGAAGGGTCACTTTCGCTCCAGCTGATTCCCGAGGTCTGGTGAGGCAGTCAAGACTTCATAGTAAGGTGCCCTCTTCCTTTGCTCAGTTCTGATTCCTCTCCTTCCCTTCCACAATGATTGATTCTAATGATGCCCTTTTATCATCATCTCCTTCTCTAAACTCTATCTAAGAGTGTGCTTTCAGGAAAACGGAACCTGTTAATGTTCACCAGACCCCATCCCAGAGGGGACAGGGTTCAAAGTTAGTATGCTGCTTTCAGCCTAGGGTTGCCATTGACGGGGATAGAGTTGGATAACCAACAGCTGCTGCTGCTGCTGCTAAGTCGCTTCAGTCGTATCTGACTCTGTGTGACCCCATAAACGGAAACCCACCAGGCTCCCCCGTCCCTGGGATTCTCCAGGCAAGAACACTGGAGTGGGTTGCCATTTCCTTCTCCAATGCATGAAAGTGAAAAGTGAAAGTGAGTTGCTCAGTCGTGTCCGACCCTCAGCGACTCCATCGACTGCAGCCTTCCAGGCTCCTCCGTCTATGGGATTTCCCAGGCAAGAGTACTGGAGTGGGGTGCCATTGCCTTCTCTGGGATAACCAACTAGTTAGCTTAGAAATCCCATTATAGGGTTGTGATCTATAGAGAGGGAACTTCAGGGGGCTTTCGGATACTGTAAGATAATGATCACTCAAGAAAGCAGGTTTGCTTAACCACAAAATCAAGCATGCTTGCTTAGCAACAGGAGCAAGAAACATGCCTCAAACAGTAAAACAATAGGATGAGACCCAAATCCCACCCAGTGAGCTCAGTAAGTTAATGACTCCTGGGACCTGCTCTCTTCACAAATTAAAAATAATAATAATAATTTATAGAAAGATGAAACTTCAAAGTGAAACACCCTCATTGTACTGAGACCTGAAATACGTTTTCCATATGCCATGACAGTCCTGGCTTGACCATACAGAAACAAAAGTACTCCCCTGCCCAGCCTTGAGGAGGAGCTAATGAGGGAAGCATGAAGTCTACGCAAGAAAGAAGAAGTGGTCTTTCCATTCTCCCCCTTTTCCTTTGATTATAAAAATGTAACCCACTTTTAAAAATGTAAATACTCGGGGCTGCATCAAGCCTCACCTGCCCATCTGCAGGCCTCACAAGCATCCTATGCTAATGAATCACTTCTTATCTATCACCTTGCCTCTTGCTGAATCTTTTCTGTGCTGAGACATAAAGAACTGGAGCTCCCCAAAGCACCACCTGGTGATTCTACTATAATTCTTCATTTACAGTAAAAATTGGGCAACAGGAATGTCAATGTTAACATTAGTCTATTTGGGCTGCCATAACACAAGCCCGCAGACGAAGTGGTCTAAACAGAAAGTTATCTTCTCACACTTCTGAAGGCTAGAAGTTCAAGGTCCAACCCGGTTGATTTACAGTGAGGGCTCTGTTCCTGGTTTGCAGATGGCTACCTCCTGGCTTCATCTACCATGCCCTCACATGGCCTTACCTCTCTCCTCATGCAGACAGAGCTCTGCTAGCTCTTCCTCTTGTAAATCTACCAGTCTTATTGGATTAGGGTTCTTCTATTGTGGCTGCATTTTAACTACTTCTTGAAGTTCCCTATCTCCAAATATGTGTCACATTGAGGGGTTAGGGCTTCTACACACAAATGTGGAGGAGGGGACACAATTCAACCTGTAAGAAGGAGCACCAATGGGTAGCTGAACAGTCTACCTGTTTCCTTAGGTATTGCCTAACCCCAGCTGTGTATCAGAAGCCCTAGTCCTCCTGACGATCAGGACCACTGACTCCTGCCAAGATGTATCTCTACTTCTTGCCTGTGAGCGCCTGAACACAAGGAATTCACAGTGCCCAGCTGGCTGGGGTAATCCATAATTCACCAGCACCCGAGAAAATTATGCTTACTTTGGGGACCCAGACGTCTACCACTCAATGTCTAGAGTGGCGGGGGCAAGGAAGATCCAGCCCACTCAGGTCACTGCAAGCAACAGCAACTGAGAGCAGCCTTGCTTTCTCTCTGTGGTTCTGCCAGAAACAAACACAGCTGAGCTCTGGCCAAAGAGGTGTGAATACTGTATTCAGTAGCTGCTGACGGCAGGGCCAAGAGCTGAGCCCCATCCCCATTTATGCAGAGGTGACGCAGAACAGGGATGATGCGGGCGGGAGAAGCATGCATATACAACAGACATTACAGAGTTTTAGTCAATATGAATCACCTAGTAATATTATTTTCTTTGCATTTCCAGAACAGACAATTGGGTAAGAAATTTTATTTGTGGCTTTGTGGCTTGGAGTCAGGCTAACAGGTTCCCATAAATAATTGCCCATGGAACAATCAGTATGAACACTATGACAAAAAGTAATCATATCACAATAACATTTGTTGTATTATGTTTATGTGCCATGGACAGCATTAAGTGTCTTAACATGTATTATTTCTTTAATATTCACAAACTTTCTATTAGGTATTTACTATATATTTGAAAATTCTAAGTCCTAAGGAGAGAAACATGGCCTAGACTTATTTTAAAAATACACACGTACTTGCATACTTCAAACTGCACAGTCCCTAAATACATGAAGCTTTTATCTATAATGAATCAAGTGCCTAAATAAATTTTGCATAAAGTAAAAGCTCATCATATACTCTCTTACTGAGAAAAACAATGAGATTTGGAGAAACTATTAAATAACTTAGCTATAAAATAAGAGGTATTTGTTATCCTACAAAAGCTAACGTTTTGATGGTATTTACTCTGTGCCAAAGCCTTTGACTGTGTGGATCACAATAAACTGTGGAAAATTCTGAAAGAGATGGGAATAGCAGACCACCTGACCTGCCTCTTGAGAAATCTGTATGCAGGTCAGGAAGGAACAGTTAGAACTGGACATGGAACAACAGACTGGTTTCAAATAGGTAAAGGAGTCCGTCAAGGCTGTATATTGTCACCCTGCTTATTTAACTTCTATGCAGAATACATCATGAGAAACACTGGATTGGAAGAAACACAAGTTGGAATCAAGATTGCCGGGAGAAATATCAATAACCTCAGATATGCAGATGACACCACCCTTATGGCAGAAAGTGAAGAGGAACTAAAAAGCCTCTTGATGAAAGTGAAAGTGGAGAGTGAAAAAGTTGGCTGAAAGCTCAACATTCAGAAAACGAAGATCATGGCATCTTGTCCTATCACTTCATGGGAAATAGGTGGGGAACCAGTGGAAACAGTGTCAGACTTTATTTTTTTGGGCTCCAAAATCACTGCAGATAGTGATTGCAGCCATGAAATTAAAAGACACTTACTCCTTGGAAAGAAAGTTGTGACCAACCTAGATCTGTCTCTTATACACATCTAGATGTGTATAAGAGACAGGCCCTATAGAAAGGCAAGAAATTTAGTGCAGACTCCAGCCAGTAGGCACTGGAGGGCCTCTTAGATGGGGAAACAGTGGAAACACTGAACTGAACTCTGTTCATTTCACTAGAAAAACAAAATCCAAGTGTTTTCTCTTGTTCTCCAGCGCCAGTCAATGTCATTTGAAATATTATCCTAACTCTGTAAAAGCTCAATCCAGGTACTTGCACCAACCACTATCAGTTCAGTTCAGTCACTCAGTCATGTCCAACTCTGTGTAACCCCATGGACTGCAGCTCACCAGGCCTCCCTGTCCATCACCAACTCCCGGAGTTTACTCAGATTCATGTGCATTGAGTTGGTGATGCCATCCAACCATCTCATCCTCTGTCATCCCCTTCTCCTCCTGCCTTCAATCTTTCCCAGCATCAGGGTCTTTTCCAATGAGTCAGTTCTTCACATCAGGGGGCCAAAGTATTGGAGTTTCAGATTCAAGATCAGTCCTTCCAATGAATATTCAGGACTGATCTCCTTTAGGATGGACTGGCTGGATCTCCTTGCAGTCCAAGGGACTCTCAAGAGTCTTCGCCAACACCACAGTTCAAAAGCATCATTTCTTCAGCGCTCAGCTTTCTTTATAATCCACCTCCCACATCCATACATGACTACTGGAAAAACCATAGCTTTGACTAGACAGACATTTGCTAGCAAACTAATGCCTCTGCTTTTTAATATGCTGTCTAGGTTGGTCATTTGGAGAAGGAAATGGCAACCCACTCCAGTGTTCTTGCCTGGAGAATCCCAGGGATGGAGGAGCCCAATGGGCTGCCATCTGTGGGGTCGCACAGAGTCGGAAACGACTGAAGCGACTTAGCAGGTTGGTCATAACTTTTCTTCCAAGGAGCAAGTGTCTTTTAATTTCATGGCTGCAGTCACCATCTGCAGTGATTTTGGAGCCCCGAAAATAAAGTCCGTCGCTATTTCCATTGTTTCCCCATCTATTTGCCATGTAGTGATGGGACCGGATGCCATGATATTAGTTTTCTGAGTACCTGAGTACATTAGAGGAGAAAAACGTAATCATGGAACCATACACTGTCCCAGCCAACCTCACTATGGCTGGGGGGTGACCTATCTCCTGAACCACAGCACAAACACTAATACACCATAGGATATGGTTTCCTGCCAGGAGCCAGTGTGAGGAATCCCGCCTGTGACAAGGTCATGCGGTAGGAAGCCTGGCAAACGCAAGGCGTGTTCAGGTTTCAGGGGTTCCCCCTGCAATTTCCCGAGCATCCACCCCTCAAAGAATAAGAATCTGCCGGCCTTTGTACTCTGCTTTTCCACTCTTCTGATATTCTCTGGAAAAGTCAATTCAAGGCTTTAGTCTTCTGCATTTGAAAGGGATGTTTCAGTTAAACCTCCTCTGATAGCTCTCTAGCTTGTCTAACAGATTCCCCAGACCTCTTACAGCTTGTGAATTGCTTACAGCCCCCAACCGCGAGAGGCACAAAGTTTAAAAGCATCTTAAAGATACAAAACCTTTTCTAAAGAGTTAAAAGTTACATTGGTGATGGGTTTCACTGTTGACTCAATGACTGCTGCCAGACCTCCATATTCTTTATCTTTTAGGCACCTGGGAGGATGTTAATCAATGTAAACAGGATATGGGAAGAGATATATAGTAGTTTTGATGTTAGCAACACTAGACTTTTGAGTTAATTACTTTTCTTTGTTATATATCACTGCACTCCCCTTGTGTCCTTGCTATGTAAGAATGTAACTTTATTTAGTGCTTTCTGAGAGTGGCACCAGACTTTGGTGGTTTTCACTGTTGACTCAATGACTGCTGCCAGACCTCCATATTCTTTATCTTTTAGGCACCTGGGAGGATGTTAATCAATGTAAACGGGATATGGAAAAGGATAGATAGTAGTTTTGATGTTAGCAACACTAGACTTTTGAGTTAATTACTTTTCTTTGTTGTATATCACTGCACTCCCCTTGTGTCCTTGCTATGTAAGAATGTAACTTTATTTAGTGCTTTCTGAGAGTGGCACCAGACTTTGGGAAGATCAACACAAATAAGTCTTCTGGTTAACAAACCCTTATCAAAATGTTAATTGGCCCTTTTGGGCTGGAAGATGATGTCAATGATCTAAGACTTGTGTATACAATTAGGTATGCAGAGAGAAAAGCCTGGGTTTTGATAAGAGTCAGGGCTGCTGACACTGCATAATTTTGTATTACCCATTGATCTCTATGTACAATCAAGGGTATAAAAGGCCCTCTGAACAACAGAGGAATGGAATCAGTAGCTGGACTGATTTCCCCCGTGTCTCCTCTTTCTACTTTAATTTCAGGCTGAATTCCCATCTGGAGCGGGCGACTCATCATGTCTACTTACCTGCCCTGGCTTTTAAGTACTGTGAGAGAGAGTGCCCAAGGCGGGGCACTTTCCGAGATTCAAACGGACGCCGGTGGCCAAACGTAGATGATGCAAACTTCTTGTCTGAAGTTTTATTAGTTCAGCTCGTAAACCAAGTTATTCAGCCTCTCTTCCACACTTAATTTTCCTACTATACTATCTCTTTCTAATCTAATCTTATATTAATAAATAAATACGTTTTCCTCGCCGACGCCGTCCACCCTTCGAATTCCCTGGACCCCCCGGGGCTGGACCCCGGCAATCATCTTCCTGTATTGATCCTTTGATCATTATGTATTGTCCTTCTTTGTCTCTTTTCACAGCCTTTGTTTTATCTGATACGAATATTACTACTCCTGCTTTCTTTTGGCCTCTGTTTGCGTGGAATATCTTTTCCAGCCATTCACTTTCAGTGTATACATGTCCCTTGTTTTGAGGTGGGTCAGCATCGACAACATTTACAGGGGTCTTGTTTTTGTATCCATTCAGCCAGTATCTGCCTTTTGGTTGGGGCATTCAATCACTTACATTTAAGGTAATTATTGATAAGCATGATCCTGTTGCCATTTATTGTTTTGGGTTCGAGTTTATACACCCTTTCTTTGTTTCCTGTCTAGAGAAGATCCTTTAGCATTTGTTGGAGAGAAGGTTTGGTGGTGCTGAATTCTCTCAACTTTTGCTTGCCTATAAAGCTTTCAATTTCTCCTTCATAACTGAATGAGATCCTCACTCGGTACAGTAATATGGGTTATAAGTTATTTTCTTTCATTGCTTTAAGTATGTCTTGCCATTCCCTCCTGGCCTGAAGCGTCTCTATTGAAAGATCAGCTGTTATCTTTATGGGAATCCCTTTCTGTGTTATTTGTTGTTTTTCCCTTGGTGCTTTTAATATTTGTTCTTTGTCTTTGATCTTTGGTAATTGGATTAATATGTGTCTTGAGGTGTTTCACCTTGCATTCATCCTGTTTGGGACTCTTGGGGTTTCTTGGACTTGTATGGCTATTTCCTTCCCCGTTTTAGGGAAATTTTCAACTATTACCACCTTAAGTATTTTCTCATGGCCTCTCTTTTTGTCTTCTTCTTCTAGGAGTCCAGTGTTTCGAATGTTGGGATATTTAACATTGTCCAGAAGTCTCTGAAATTGTCCTCATTTAATTCATTTTTTTCATTTTTCCTGTTTATTTCTACCCTTGTTTCTTCTACCTCATTTATCCTATCTTCTGCCTCCATTATTCTACTGTTTGGTTCCCTCCAAAGTGTTTTTTTATAACATTTATTGCATTATTCTTTATATATTAACTTTTTTTTTTTTTTCTTCTAGGTCCTTGTTAAACCTTTCCTGCATCTTCCCAATCCTTGTCTCCAGGCTATTTATCTGTATACATACATACATACCCTTTTGATTTCAGATTTTTGGATCATTTTCACTACCATTATTTGGAAGTCTTTATCCGTTAGATTCCCTATCTTTTCCTCTTTTGTTTGGAGTGGTGGGCATTTATCCTGTTCCTTTACCTGCTGGGTATCTCTCTGCCTCTTCATCTTGTTTATATTGTTGTGTTTAGGGTGGCCTTTCCATATTCTGGCAGTTTGTGGAGTTATCTTTATTGTGGAGGTTCCTTGCTGTGGGTGGCGTGGACGGGTGTCCTGTCAAGGTTTACTGGTTAGGGAAGCTTGTGTCGGTGTTCAGGTGGGTGGAGCTGGATTTCTTCTCCCTGGAGTGCAATCAAGTATCCAGTAATGAGTTATATTTCAGTGGGATTGGTGTGACTTTGGGCAGCCTGTATATTTAAGCTCAGCACTATGTTCCTGTGTTGCTGGATAATTTGTGTGTTATGTCTTGCTCTGGAACTTGTTGGCCCTTGGGTGGTGCTTGGTTTCAGTGCAGGTATGGAGGTGTTTGATGATCTCCTATCGATTAATGTTGCCTGGAGTCAGGAGTTCTCTGGTGTACTTAGGATTTGGATTTAAGCCACCTCCTTCTGGTTTTCTGTCTTATTCTTACAGTAGCCTCAATATTTCTCCATCTATACAACACCAATGATAAAATATGTAGGTTAAAGATGAAAAGTTTCTCCACAGTGAGGGACACCCAGAGTGGTTCAGAATTACATGGAGAAGAGAAGACAGAGGAGGGAGACAGAGGTGACCAGGAGAAGAAGAGGGGGAATCATAAGAGGAAAGAGCAAGCTAGCCAACAATCACTTCCTTATGCGCTCTCCAAAGTCTGGGGATCTCAGAGATGTTCACGGATTTATATACAGAAGAGAAGAGGGAGAAAGGAGAGAGGCCAGGAGCATAAAGGGGGAAATCAAAAGGAGACAGATCCAGACAGTAACCAGTTCCCAAAGTGTTCTCCACAATCTAGAACACACAAAGAGTTTCACAGAGTTGGGTATGAGAGGGTAACAGGCAGGAAGGCCAGGGGTCTCCAAATGGAGGAAATAGCCTGCAAGTGTCAGACATTTTCTCTCTCTTAAGCGGCAGGAGGAAACAAACTTGTGAGATTTTTTTTTTTCCTTCTCTATACAGATTTAAAAGGAGGTTTCTCTTAAAATATTGTGTTGACATAATGACACCTGGTTTCACCTAAAGTTAACTATTCTCAAACCTTGAGATAACCAATGCATTTTTCTTAAGGAAATATTTGTCTGAAGCTATGTATTCTAAAGTATTATGCATTTACCATAAACTCTGTCTTCAAGTTGGTTCTGTCAAAGGGCTCAGAATCTACTTGACCAACCAGTATGTTATATTCACATATTGTTCCCCTAATCTATATAAATGAAACTATTTGTATGGTGACCTGCCCTTCTTCAAGATTCAAGTTAATAATTTTATGGCCCAAGATGAACCATTTGGTGCCAAGATTATCCCAAAATGCATCTTATGGGTGAAGGGCCTGGTGCCATTCTGAGTTTTAAGACATTTCTTTCTTTTATTAACAGACTGCTAGTGACTATATAATATCCAGCTAAAGACTAGCAGAGGGATACTCTTTCTGCCCCCTTCTGATGCCTTTGTCAGAGGCTTTCTCTATGTCCTTTATACTTTAATAAAACTTTATTACACAAAAGCTCTTAGCGATCAACCTCGTCTCTGGCCCCAGATTGAATTCTTCTCCTCCAGGGGCCAAGAATCCCAGCGTCTTTGCATGATTCAACAACAACCTTTCACGTAGACAAGAGAGGGGAGGGAGGAGATAGAGGCAACTTGGTGAAGGAAAAAAGAGAGTCCAAGGGGGAGAGAATAGTCAAGCCAGCAATCTTGCTCCCAAGTAAAAATGGGTACTGAGGGTTGGGTTCTTAAAAGCACAAAATTGATAACAGATACCAAAAAGCAAAGATGAAAAACATAGAAGTTGCATTTTCAAAGATAAAATATTAAAGAAAAAAAGTCACAAAAATTATATAATATACATATATGAAGTTTGCTTTAAAAAATAGGGTCTTTTTTTGTAAAGTAATAGTAGGTTATAAAAATAAAAGTTAAAGGAGTAATAAAGGAATATATATATATATATTTTTTAGTTTAAGGAATGGTGATAGTAAAACTATATCGAGGACTTTCTCTGGTGTTGTTGTGGACAGTGTGGGGTCAGCTCATTTTCTGGCTTATACTTCTCAAGATCTATAGGCCCTTTCCCATGTAGTCGGTGCTGCTGCTGCTGCTGCTAAGTCGCCTCAGTCGTGTCCGACTCTGTGCGACTCCATCGACGGCAGCCCACCAGCCTCCCCCGTCCCTGGGATTTTCCAGGCAAGAACACTGGAGTGGGTTGCCATTTCCTTCTCCAATGTGTGAAAGTGAAAGGTGAAAGAGAAGTCGCTCAGTCGTGTCTGACTCTTCGCGACCCCACAGACGGCAGCCCACCAGGCTCTTCCGTCTATGGGATTTTCCAGGCAAGAGTACTAGAGTGGGGTGCCATTGCCTTCTCCAAGTCGGTGCTACCTACAGGGTTTTAATCTATTGCACCTGTCACTTCCAAGGCGGTTGCCTCTGTTTTAACTTCTGTTTGCTGGACTGTTCTGTCTAATTTCTGCCCTCACACTAGGGGGCGGTGGTGGACACATTTTCTGGCTCACTTGTTCAGTCATGCTGTGGGGAGGGAGGAACACTGCAAACAAATAACACTGTCATGTGCTTGCAGTGGCCACATTGGTTTGCCCCACTCACTGCGTGTATCCTTTCCCTGTCTACACTGCTTAGGCTCTAGGTTGCTCTGCCAGGAACTGTCTAAGGCTGGCCCTGGGTTGTATGCACTTCTCAGGTCTACGCCACTCATGTTCAGGTATCCGGGTACTCCACAAAGGCACAGACTCGGTTGGGCCTGTGTTGCATGCCCTTTCTATGTCTGAGCAGCTCAGGTGACCAGGTACTTGGCAAGCTCGGTTGCTGCGACTTATTGTTTTTTTTTTTTCCTTCTCTATACAGATTTAAAAGGAGGTTTCTCTTAAAATATTGTGTTGACATAATGACACCTGGTTTCACCTAAAGTTAACTATTCTCAAACCTTGAGATAACCAATGCATTTTTCTTAAGGAAATATTTGTCTGAAGCTATGTATTCTAAAGTATTATGCATTTACCATAAACTCTGTCTTCAAGTTGGTTCTGTCAAAGGGCTCAGAATCTACTTGACCAACCAGTATGTTATATTCACATATTGTTCCCCTAATCTATATAAATGAAACTATTTGTATGGTGACCTGCCCTTCTTCAAGATTCAAGTTAATAATTTTATGGCCCAAGATGAACCATTTGGTGCCAAGATTATCCCAAAATGCATCTTATGGGTGAAGGGCCTGGTGCCGTTCTGAGTTTTAAGACATTCCTTTCTTTTATTAACAGACTACTAGTGACTATATAATATCCAGCTAAAGACTAGCAGAGGGATACTCTTTCTGCCCTCTTCTGATGCCTTTGTCAGAGGCTTTCTCTATCTCCTTTATACGTTAATAAAACTTTATTACACAAAAGCTCTTAGCGATCAAGCCTCGTCTCTGGCCCCAGATTGAATTCTTCTCCTCCAGGGGCCAAGAATCTCAGCGTCTTTGCATGATTCAACAACAACCTTTCATGTAGACAAGAGAGGGGAGGGAGGAGATAGAGGCAACTTGGTGAAGAAAAAAAGAGAGTCCAAGGGGGAGAGAATAGTCAAGTCAGTAATCTTGCTCCCAAGTAAAAATGGGTACTGAGGGCTGGGTTCTTAAAAGCACAAAATTGACAACAGATACCAAAAAGCAAAGATTAAAAACATAGAAGTTGCATTTTCAAAAATAAAATATTAAAGAAAAAAAGTCACAAAAATTATATAATATATATATATGAAGTTTGCTTTAAAAAATAGGGTCTTTTTTTGTAAAGTAATAATAGGTTATAAAAATAAAAGTTTGCTTTAAAAAATAGGGTCTTTTCTTGTAAAGCAATAGTAGGTTATTAAAATATAAAAATAAATATATATATATTTTAGTTTAAGGAATGGTGATAGTAAAACTAATCAAGGACTTTCTCTGGTGTTGTTGTGGACAGTGTAGGGTCAGCTCATTTTCTGGCTTATACTTCTCAAGATCTATAGGCCCTTTGCCATGTAATCGGTGCTACCTACAGGGTTTTAATCTATTGCACCTGTCACTTTCAAGGCAGTTGCCTCTGTTTTAACTTCTGTTTGCTGGACTGTTCGGTGTCTAATTTCTGCCCTCACACAAGGGGGCGGTGGTGGACACATTTTCTGGCTCACTTGTTCAGTCATGCTGTGGGGAGGGAGGAACACTGCGAACAAATAACACTGTCATGTGCTTGTAGTGGCCACATTGGTTTGCCCCACTCACTGCGTGTATCCTTTCCCTGTCTAAACTGCTTAGGCTCTAGGTTGCTCTGCCAGGAACTGTCTAAGGCTGGCCCTGGGTTGTATGCACTTCTCAGGTCTACACCACTCATGTTCAGGTATCCAGGTACTCCACAAAGGCACAGACTCGGTTGCGCCTGTGTTGCATGCCCTTTCCATGTCTGAGCAGCTCAGGTGACCAGGTACTTGGCGAGCTCGGTCGCTGTGACTTATTGCCTCCCCTGTCTCTGCCTCTCGGTTTCCTGAGTGTACAACCAGTGCACTTTCTCAGTTGTGCCATGTGCCTCTTCTGGGGAGCTGATCTCCTGGTGGATGTCGACTATATATAATCCCAGAAAGTCTTGGTTAGCAATGAACCCTGTTTGCAGCTTGGTAGACAATGCCTGTCTGGGGCTGTGATTGTCCCCTTCTGGCTCTGGCTACCCTCGCCTGCCTGTCTCTGGTGGGGTATGGGCTGGCCCACAGCTGGCTAGATCTAGTCTGTTCTTTGTTGTGTGAGCAGGCCTGGTGGTGTCTTAGGTTAGGGCTCCTCACGGGATAGATATCCCACAGTCTGGTTTGCTATCTCAACTTATTTCCCTCAGATTGCCTTCAGGGCATTTAGGCTCAGTTGTTGCTCTAAGCAATGCACCCTGTGCCTCCCTCCCTAGCCCCCATTGCTAGTGGCGGATGTGGGGGTCTGCATGTTTCTCCACTGGGAGTTGCCATTGGACAGGGAAATGACTGTGGGTTTATTTATTTTTCCTCCCAGTTTGTTGACCTTTGAGGTTCCAAGGCTCACCACAGACTCTCTCTCCAGTGAGAGTGCTTCAGGGTGTTTGGAAACTTCTCTCTTTTTTAAGATTCCCTTCCCAGGATGGATCTCCATCCCTACCTCTTTGTCTCTCTTTATCTTTTATATTTTTCCCTACCTCCTTTCGAAGACAATGGGTTGCTTTTCTGGGTGACTGATGTCCTCTGCCAGCATTCAGAAGTTGTTTTGTGGAATTCACTCAGTGTTCAAATGTTCTTTTGATGGATTTGTAGAAGAGAAAGTGGTCTCCCTATCCTATTCCTCCTCCAGCTTCAAGAGTTTCCCAGAATGTTGACAATTCGATATCTAATTCTCCTTCCTTTTCTAAATCCAACTTGAAGTTCTGGAAGTTCACCGTTCAAATACTGTTAAAGCCTGGCTTGGGGAATTTTGAGCGTTACTTTGCTAGTATGTGAGATGAATGCAATTGTGTGATAGTTTGAATATTTCTTTGGGATTAGAATGAAAGCTGACCTTTTTTGGTCCTGTGCTCACTGCTGAGTTTTCTAAATTTGTTGGGATATTGAGTACAGCACTTTTACAGTAACATACTTTAGGATTTGAAATAGTTCAATTGGCATTGCATCACCTGCACTAGCTTTTTGTTGGTAATGATGCTTCCTAAGGCCCACCTGACTTCACACTCCAGGATATCTAGCTCTAGCTGAGTGATCACACCATCTTGGTGATCTGGGTCATGAAGTTTTTTTTTTTTTTTTTTTTTTTAATAGTTCTGCGTATTCTTGCACTGCTTCTTAATAGCTTCTACTGCTTCTGTTAGGTCCATACCACTTCTGTCCTTTATTGTGCCCATCTTCGTATAAAACTCGTTGGTGTCTCTATTTTTCATCAAGAGATCCCTAGTCTTTCCCCTTATGTTGTTTCCCTCTATTTCTTTGAATTGATCACTGAGGAGGGATTTCTTATGTCTTCTTGATATTCTTTGAAACTTTCCATTCAGTTGGGCCTTTCCTTTTATCTTTCTTTTCCTTTATCTTTCCTTTTCTTCTTTGCCTTTAGCATCTCTTCTTTTCTCAGCTATTTGTAAGCCTTCCTTGGACATGCATTTTGCCTTCTTGCATCCCATTTTCTTTCAGATGGTCTTGAACACTGCCTCCTGTACAATGTCATGAACCTCCATCCAGAGTTCAGGTACTCTATCAGATCTAATTTCTTGAATCTGTCACTGTCACTGTATACTCCTTGGGATTTGATTTAGGTTACACCTGAATAGTAGTTTTCCCTGTTTTCTTCAATGCTAAGTCTGAATTTTGCAATAAGGAGCTCATGTTCTGAGCCACAGTCATTTCCCTGTCTTGTTTTTGCTGACTCTATAGAGCTTCTCCATCTTTGGTTGTAAGTAATACAGTCAATCTGACTTCAGCATTGACCTGGATTGATACTGACCCAATATTAGTCCCAAATAGAAAAAAAAGAAAGAAGGAAAGAAAGACATCCCAAAGGAATAATTCCCTAAGCCTAAAATAAGATAGAAATCCCTATTTCAAAAGAGAGGAAAGAAGTTCCAAAAATTTAATAGTAAGGAAGCACACTCGCCCCATAAGAAGCAGCTTTTTTTTTTTTTTTTTTTAAGGAAAAGAAAGAGCTAGCTAACACGACTGAGCAACTTCACTTTCACTTTTCACTTTCATGCATTGGAGAAGGAAATGGCAACCCACTCCAGTGTTCTTGCCTGGAGAATCCCAGGGACGGGGGAGCCTGGTGGGCTGCCGTCTATGGGGTCGCACAGAGTCGCACACAACTGAAGCGACTTAGCAGTGGCAGCAACAGTCTTTAGGAAAGCCACAGAGTTTGAAAAAGCCATAGCCCTTCAGTGTGAACCACATCAAGTCCTATGAGAAAAGAAAGAGCATTTTTGCATCTGATCCTAAGTCAGATGTGTGTGTGTTTGTGTGCTCAGCAGTGTCCAAATCTTTCAAAACCCAAGGAGTTCAGTCAACCAGGCTCTTTTGTCCATGGAATTTTCCAGGCAAGAAAACTGGTGTGAGTTGCCTTTTCCTACTCCAGTAAGTTAGATTTGTAGAGTTGAAGAAAAGATTTATCCATGCATTTTCTTGAATCTCTTTAAAGATGAAGCAAACTGAATAAGCCCGTTGATACAGAGTCTGAAATTCCAAAATTGCACTTGTGAATCTGGTATTTTTGTAATATTATGGACTGGGTTGGGTAAAGGCATAGAAATGATAAATTAAACAAAAGGGTTAAACTCTAGAAATCTGGCCTTCCTCAAAATTCAGTGATGTCCATTTTGTTTCTAAACCGAACGACAACAGAAAAGCCATTTTTTAAACCCATTTGATACCTACGACAGGAGGAATAGGTAGAAAGATGGGAGTAGGGTGAAGAAGAGCATAAATCTCTGTGTCAGATCTACTCAATTTTCTATCTTTTTACTTTTTTTCTTTCTAGATCTCATCTCCCAGAACTTTCTAGTAATTGTAATGATGCAGCACAATTTGTGTTGCCTTGGTGTTGGCAGTAACAGACCCATAGACTGGGGCACTGATTTTCCCCAAGAAAAAGGCAATAGGTCTAGTATTTATGTTCTGTTTAACAGATTCTGGTGATCAGTATTGCAAAGTCCCAAATGGACACAGAATGCATTTTCATGCTGGACTAACTGTAGATTAGCATCATGTTACCACTTATCCCTCCTGGACATGATTTCTAACAAGATCAAGAAGTACTAGGCACACTGGTAGACCCTGTACCTACATTTAAAGAAGGAAGTATCATTGTTGATGGGATTTAGAGAGGCTTGGTGCTTATCAAGAAGCTTCAGTGCCCATGAGGAAGTCATGCAGGGGTTGACTAGTGTTAAATTCAGCTTGCCTACAACTAAAGAAAATAAATATATTTTGTAGCATGCTCCTAGAACAATGTGGAACCATGACTGCTGATGCTATATTCCCAGGATGGTTGTAACATGTTACCTCACATCGTCCTACCCCCTATTCTGTCTTTAATCCTATCCTTACAATAAATGTTTACGTAAGAGAAAATACCACTAATTTGCTGCCCTGATGCTAGAACCAATGCATGCCCTGAAGTAGGAAACACGCTGAACATCAATCTCTTCCACTCGCCCTATTAATTCCAGGCAAGGAGGATACACAGCATTCCAAGGGCCTAAAGCAGCTAGAGCCCTCAAAAGTCTGTTTATTCAACTTTTTACAGAAGAGACATCAGAATCTATCACTCCTCCCCTTAAAATTTTCTGGTGCGTTTCACAACCTATATAACATAAAGTTTTTAAACTTTCTGTCATTTTCACCCCATGTTCATTGTCCATTCTTCCATCACTGGGACAGGAACGTTCTGACAGCACGCACACATACACACACACACACACACACACACACACACACACACACACACACACCAGGACAGGAACGTTATGACAGCACACACACACACATACACACACAGGAATGTTCTGACAGTGCACACACACACACACACACACACAGAGGAATGTTCTGACAGAGCATGCACACACACACCGGAATGGAAATCTGCAGAACTCTTAAGTACAGTATAAAAGATTTCGGTAAGTACCTCCTGTTTTTATTTTAATCCCAGTTATTTTCTTTCACTCCTTTTTTGATGAAGTTAATATGCACTTCTATCCCTACGACTTATCCTGGAAGATTACAGAGTCTTGGGATTTCCTCACGAATGGGACTAACATGCAAAGAGGTGGTCAGGGTTTGAAGTGATTGCCATGGACAGCTAAATGATGTGCATCTGTGTTCTGTGGTCTCTCATCCCCTTGGACAGGTTCACAATGCAAATCACATTGGAATAATTTCCAGTCTGTGTGCTTTCCTTCCAGGAATCACACAGATATGGCGAGTGGCTTTTGTTTCAGTATCTTTGTTCCAACCCTTTCTCAGCCTGCACCTCCCAAGATCATTCCTTGTAAATTTTACCGCCTCAGTGGCCAGCCCAGCACCTCATCTGACCTGTGAATATCCCAGTCAGCTGCTGCTGCTCTTTCTAACTCTGTAGCTTGTTGTTTGCAACTATTTTCCTTTTTCCCCAAGGGTTATCTTCTGGAGCAGGAAAAGGCCAAGCAGATGCTGGATCCTGCAAAACCCCAAAGACAACATGAGACGCCTGTGTCTGAAGAAGGTCTTCACACAATGTCTGAAGAAGGCCTGTGTTGAAGAAGGCCTTCAGAGAATGCCATGAAGAAGATGGATATGGGTCCAAAGAGTCTCTGGTGAAACACACTGAATATGAGGTCAGAAAGCTAAGGTGACATCCCATCCCATTGGTTCTACACTTTACTGCTATCCAGACACATAGAGCCCCCAGACAGAAGACATCCTGGGAAACCTCCCCACCTGGGTACCAAAACCATGCCTTCCTTGTTCAGAAAGCAGCATTTCTTTCCCAAATGCAACAAGTAGGCTCGATTCTATCCCAGACCTCACTGATTTATATATGCCAAGTCTCTTTTCTACTGCCTTGCTAGGCTGCAGTAGGCCTGCTCTCCTTCAGGGTATCTTTCCAACCCAGGGATTGAACCCAAGTCTCCAGCTATGCAGGTGGGCTCTTTACCATCTGAACTATGATGGAAGCCCCACATACACACCACACTTGCACTTTCCTCACGTTTCTTCATTGCCCAGCAGGCTGGGAGTGATCAGGCAGATGCCACACACACACCACATCTCTCCTCGGATGTCTAGTGTTTCATATTGAGAGACTATCTTAGCATGTGATTTGTCTCACCTGGTGCATGTACCACTCCAGGAAGGAGTGTGCTGGCTGACAGGCTGATCCAAGGCAGCACTGGGCTTATGACCTTCCCTTGTCTCCTTTTCACATTTTTGGAACAAGTCTCAAGGGCAGCAGGCTCTCCTTCTGTGCTTCCTCCTTCCAGTCTCTGCCCTTTTCCGAAGGACTTTGGCCTTTTAACAATCCTGGGTCCTGCCCTAGCAACGTCCACAATCTTCACAGGGCAACTAGTGCCACACAGACTGAAGGGTCCAATAGCAGTGGTCCAGATTTGTGGACCCACTGTCTAGAGTTGTCTCTGGCCTTTTTCTCCTCATCCTTATCCTGCACAGAGGCACCACAAGGATACATCAACCAGTCTTCCCCAATATGTGGCTGCTGGTACCTCCTCTTCTGGTTGTTCCATGTCTCATGTTCCATCATCTTCATCTCTGTATCTATACTGGGCTAGACAAAGGCACGTCCACAGAAACATACATAAACACAGGTGACACAAGCACACCTCTGTACATACACATGTGCAAGTCAAAGGGACACAAAGAGAAAAAGGGAACACTGGTATTTCAGTAGCTGAAGATGCTGTGTCCAGCGATATGGGAGATGGCTTCAGAAGGCACATTGCCCTGACTTTATGGGATACCTGTCCATTTCCTCCGCCAGCTCTTCAGTATTATCACCAGCCAGCCTTGAGCCTTATCCAGTTTTGTTGGTGGAGTGGTGGTGAGAGACCAAGTGGTAAATGTGGAAATTCACAGAAGTCCCTATAGATAGCACAGAAGTACAATGGGACATGGGACAGAAACAAGTTAGAACTGACAGGTCTTCCCAGAAGGAGGGGTAGGAGTAAAGGGGCCCATGCAATCTCCAAATTCAAAGAGCAGCAGGAGGCCTGGGAGGTGGTAGGACCCAGGGAAGGATGATTCTGATAATGGTGCTTGACTCACCTACACTGGCTGGGGATAATACTGAAGAGCTGGTGGAGGAAATGGACAAGTATTCCATAAAGTCAGGGCAATGTGCCTTCTGAAGACACGTCCCATATCACTGGACACAGGCATCTATCTAGGCTCTATCAGAATCACCTAGGACACTCATGCTGTAAGCATGAGCAGCTCTTTAAATGAGACATGGACACATGACGTCCCCAAGCCTTCAGGCTCAGCCTGTCACATGCTACCTGCATGACCCTAATCCAGGCTCTGCATTCAGTCTGCAAGAGCCTGAACTTCCCCATTTCATCATGTCATTGATGAACACAGACATAAAAATCTTCACAAAATTCTAGCAAATAGAATCCAAGAACATATTAACAAGATCATATGGAACGATTTTATGTCAGGGATACAAGTGGATTTTATCTCAGGGATGCAAGGATACATCAGTATTTGCAAAGCATCAATGTGATACACCATATTAACAAATGGAAAGATTAAAAAAAAAAAAGGATTATCTCAAATGATGCAGAGAAAGCCTCTAATAAAATCCAACACCCGCTGAAAACTCTCCAGAAAGCAGGCATAACATACCTCAACATAAAAAAGCCATACATGACAAACCCACAACAAACAATATCCTCAAAGGTGAAAAATTGAAAGCATTTCCTCTAAAATTAAGAACAAGACAAGGATGCCCACTCTCACCACAACTATTCAACATACTTCTGGAAGTCCTAGCCACAACAATCAGAGAAGGAAAAAGAAAGGAATTCAGACTAGTAAAGAATTAAAATTCTCACTGTTTGCTAATGTCATGATCCTCTACATAGAAAACCCTATAGACACCAGAAGAAAATTACTAGAGCTAATCAATGAATATAGTAAAGTTGCAGAATACAGAATTAATACCCAGAAATCCCTTGCATTACAATACATGAACAATGAGAAAACTTAAAGAGAAATTAATGAAACAATCCCCCTCACCATTGCAACAAAAAGAAGAAAATAGGGATAAATTTACCTAAATAAATAAGTTTACCTAAAGATCTAGACATAGAAAACTAGAAAACATTGATGAAAGATATCAGAGATGACACAAATAGATGGAAAATATATCATAGTTGTGGATTGAAAGTATCACTATCGTGAAAATAAATATACTACGCAAAACAAATTGTAGATTCAATGCAATCACTAAGTTAACAATGGTATTTTCCACAGAATTAGAACAAATGAATTCACAATTTGTATGGAAACACACACACACACCTTGAATAGCCAAAGCAACTTGAGAAAGAAGACTGGAAATGGAGGAATCAATCTGCCTGACTTCAAACTATACTAAAAGCTACAGTCTTCCAGAGACTATGGTACTGGCATGAAGACAGAAATATGTCAATGGGACAAATAGGTCAATGGGACAATAGGTCAATGGGACAAAACAGAATCCCAGAGATAAATCCATGTACCTATGGACAACTTATCTCTCACAAAGGAAGCAAAAACATACAATGGAGAAAAGACAATCTTTTTAACAAGTGGTGTTGTGAAAACTGGTCAAAACCCTGTAAAAGAATGAAACTATAACACTTTGTAACACCACACACAAAAACTCAAAAGGATTAAAGATCTAAATGTTTAAGACCAGAAACTTTAAAACAGTTAGAATAAAACATAGGCAGGGCACTCTGACAAATCACGGCAAGATTCTCTATGTCCTACCCCCACAGTAACGGATATAAAAACAAAAATAAACAAATGGGATCTAATTAAACTTGAAAGCTTTTGCACAACAAAGGAAACTAACAAAGTGAAAAGGCAGTGTTCCAAATGGGAGAATTTAATAGCAAATGAAACCAGTGACAAAGAATGAATATTCTAAATATATAAGCAGCTCAAGCAGCTCAACAGAAAAAATAAACGACCCAATCAAAAAGTGGGCCAAAGAACTGAACAGTCATGTCTCCAAAGAAGACATACCAATGGTAAACAAACACACAAAAGATGCTCAACATCACTCATGATCAAAGAAATACATATCAAAATCACAATGAGGTACCGTCACACTGATCAGAATGGCTTCCATCAAAAAGTCTACAAACAATAAATACTGCAGAAGGCATGAAGAAAAAGGAATCCTCTTATACTGTTGGTGGGAATGCAAATAAGTACAGTCACTGTGAACAGTGTGGAAGTTCATTTAAAAACTGGAAATGGAATTGTAATATGACCCAGCAATCCCATTGGTGAGCATACACATGTAGGAAATCAGAACTGAAAGATACATACTGCCCAACATTCACTGAAGCACTGTTTACAACAGCTAGGAGATGGAAGCAACCTAGATGTCCACTGGCAGAAGACTGGATAAGGAAGCAGTGGTGCATATACATAATGGAATATTACTACCCAATTATAAAAAAGGACACATTTGAGTCAGTTCTAATGAATATGTTAACACATACATACAGAATTTAGAAAAACAGTAACAACAATCCTATATGGAAGACAAGAAAAGAGACACAAATGTGAGGAACAGACTTTTGGATTATGAGAGAAAAATAAGGGTGGGATGATTTGTGAGAATGGGAATAAAACATGCATATTACCATATGTAAAATAGATGGCCAGTGCAAATTTGATGCATGAAGCAGGGCGCTCAAAGCTGGTGGTCTGGGACAACCCAGAGGGATGTGGTGGGGAGGGAAGTGGGAGAGGAATCCAGAATAGGCGGAAACAGGTACACCCGTGGCTGATGCATGTCAATGTATGGCAAAAATTACAATAATATTGCAAAGTAATAAACATCTAATTAAAAAAAAAAAAAAAGGATTGCCACAGGTTGTTGTAATCCACAGGGTCAAAGGCTTTAGCATAGTCAGTAGATTGCTGGCATATTCAATATATTGCTAGATACATATATAAAACATACCTTAGATCTCTGCATTTTTTTTTTAATTTATTTTTGAGTTGAAGAATAATTGCTTTACAGAATTTTGTTGTTTTCTGTCAAACCTCAACATGAATCAGCCATAGGGATACATACTGTTAGGTAAAGATCACCAGGATCCTGAAAAGAGTGTCTAACAGGCTTTTTAATGGAGAAACGCTCCTGGGCGGGGTTCCCAGACCCGAAGGAGGCAGGTCCAGGAAGTCCGTGCCCAGACCGTGTTGTGGATGGCTTTTATACGCTTGTTGCGAGGCATGGTCAGGCTAGATGGATGGGGGTTTGGATAGGTCACCAGGCCTAGGCGTCGCCGGCTGATAGGTCTTTCTACATGGCTGCGGTGGGGCGGTGAAGCGTGCTGTTATTGGTCCCTGGGATCCAGGAGGCTCCCTCCGTTAGGGACTTCCCCGCCCCGCTGCCAGGGGAGAGGAGGGGTGGCTCACCATGGCAACCGGCGAAGTGTGCTGTCACTGGTTCCCGGGATCTGGAAGGATCCTTCCATTAGGGACCTTCTGGCCGGCGGGAAGGAGAGGAGGGGCGGACCATCATGGCCCCGGGGGTCCAACCTTACACATATGTTCCATGAAAGTTTGCTTATCAGGTGCATTATATTATAGTTTGATATTTATTCAATTATAGAGCTATTTTCTTTTCTTATATCTTTGCAGAGAGTATTTCTAGATTGCTAAGAGTTTTACAATTTTGTTTCCATCCGCATTACTCCAGAACAACCCATTTTTCTTATGCAGCTGCTTTCTGGGTTTGGGAGAACTGGTTAGTGGGGTGAAGACTGGGAAATAGATGAATATACAGCAGCACCAAGTGGAAAGAACAAAATTAATATTCTTAATAAATTGTATTGTCTCAAATATAAATGCTTTCCACACATTCATCCACAAAGTGCCACAGAGTGAGGTTTCAAACACAGATCACAAAATCAGGAAATGGATACACACACACACAAGGCTGACTGATTTCTGATAGTGTAATTCGCACTGCAGCTCAGTGAGAAAGAAGGAGATTTCAAAAAAGCTGGATATCTTACACCACTCAAAAGAAATTTATGAGAAATGGATCAAAATTCAACAGAGAAAAGTGAAAACTAGGACCCTTTTAGGAGGAAAATAGAAGAAACCCTGGCAACCTGGGAGAGGAACACATTGTGTAGACTGGATGCAAGAAATATAAACCATTAAAGAATAAAAGTGAAAGAATACAAAGAAGAAAAAAGCTCTTTGTGTTCAAAAGACATGTTAAATGTTAAAATGGGACAAAGACTGAGAAGAAATATGTGGAAATATATATCTCACAAAGGAGCTGCATGCAGATTCTACAAAAAGAGCCCGAATGTTTTTGTTGACTCTCAGTCATGTACAAATCTTTGCAACCCCCTGAACATGTAGCCCATCAGGCTCCTCTATCCATGGGATTCTCATGGACATCTTCCAGTCGTGCCCATCTGGGTGTGTCATCAAAACAAACTCAGTGACTAAGTAAACAGTTCACCATATGTGACCTGAGAGACCCTAGTGACTAGAGGCACTGGAGAGTGGGCATTGGGGGAATTGTGGGGGTGCGTGAGAGACTGTCATCACTAGGTTTGACTCTCCAAGCTCTGGCCCTCTTCACATACCCAGCTCCTCAGTTTAGTGGTGTTTCAGATAGGATTTCAAGAGCCTGGGTCCGCAACCCCCAGGCCAGTGACTAGTACTGGTCTTCATACTCTTAGTAATGGGATCACACAGCAGGAGGTGAGTGAGACAAGTCTCATATCTGTTTACAACCACCTCTAGTACATTTAAACTCTCCGCATGGTGTGACTGGTAAAGATCCTGCCTGCCAATGCAGGAAACATGAGACCCAGGTTTAATCCTCGGGTTAGGAAGACCCCCTAAGAGAAGGAAATGGCAACCTGCTCCAAAATTCTTGCCTAGAAAATCCCAAGGTCAGAAGAGTCTGGTGGGGTACGGTCCATAGAGTCCCAAAGATTCAGACATGACTGAATCGAATTAGCACACACCTGTGAATCTGAATCATGCCAAAACTACTGCATATGCCTCAAACCTTTCTGTGGAAAAACTGTCTACACAAAACCAGTCCCTGCTGCCAGAAAGGTTGCAGACCGCTGTTCTCACACTGAAGTTTTGCAGGTCAGTTGGATAATGCCGAGGGGCAGACTCAGGGACAGATCCCATGCTATTGCAGGGTCAACTAAGCCTCCTTCGGTGTGTTTCTGGATGGCCCCCCTAGCTGTCTCCGGGTCTACCTCTCACCCTCCTTGGAGGTTCAGTTTGTGGGAAATGTCTCAGGTGGATCCATGAGAATGTGTCAGACACCCACCAATCATGTGGAGTAAGACATTTTCCCTATGGACTGACATTCACCCCTCACCCTCCGCTTTGTGGCTGGGTGCCACAGCAGACTAAGTGATGGTGCAAGTCTATTCTCCTGCTATGCATGATGGTGTTGATGATATGCAGGCTGTGGATGTGTGCTAAGCTGCTTCAGTTGTGTCTGACTCTTTGTGACCCCATGGACTGTAATCCACCAGGCTCATCTCTCCGTAGAATTCTCCAGGCAAGAATAATGGAGTGGGCTGTCATTTCCTTCTCTATCTGGATGCTTCCCAAGCAGTCCCAGAGCATTGCCTTAGTGCTGGACTTGGTGAGCTAGCACCAGAAGAGCTCATCCGCCTTCTCCTTCAGGACTGGCTACATGACCTTGCCAGCATCTTTTCCGGGACTCGGGCCCTCCTTCCCGAGGGACACCCCTATTAGGGTTCACAAGGGGCTCATAGCGTATAGTTAAAAAATGGCCCATTGTGGTGACCTGACAAACGAGGCATGGAGTCACAGTGGCCACCTTGCCCTAGCGGGCATTCTGTTCTTCCATAAGACGATACCCTGTTTTTCCCTACTGATGCCAGTTTCTCAAAACTACATGATCACCCAACCATGAAAACCCTCCGACTACATGATCAGACGACCCCTGCTGCAGACTAAAGATAAACTAAAGCACCCTCCCTTCAGGGCACAATTTCCCATTAATAGGGTATAAGAAGGGTTGGATGTGAAGAGCAAGCACTGGTTTCTCTTTAAAGCCAGTCACTTGCTTTCTCTCTTCATATATTAAATCTTTCTCTGCCTGAATGCCTGGCTCAATCTGTTCTTCTCCAAGCTCACCTTACATTTCTGATGTCAAATTCTGAAATCCGGGAGGGAAGACCCACTGCAGCTAGGAAGGCTGCTCTCCCAAGCCCACTTCTGGAGGTGCCCTCCCTTGGACCTTGCCAAGAATCTGGGATGAGCCCCCAGGACAGGACTCTCCCGTTGCCTTGCTGGATTGACATCCACACATCAGCTCTAATTTCATCAGCTGCAGGTGTGACTGAATTCCTGCTCTCTCGGATCCTCTTACTCTTGTCCAGGTTTTGAAGCCCTATCACTAGGTGGAGGATTCCCACGACCCTTGGGCCCTTTGCTTCATGTCCCAGTCTTACTTTGAAATAAAGGACTCCTGTTTCAAGGTCGATCCTTGTCACTGGCTGAGAAGGCCATGAGAGCAGAGACACTTTTTCACTCGAACCTTCCTCCTCAATTTTCACTCACCCTTTTTGCCCTCTCTCTGTATTCAACTATAATGGGAAATTTTCAAACCCCGATCTACAAAATCTACCCCTTTAAGCTGACTCCTCTAAAACCTAAGCCCCTTGGGTTTGCAAGGAAAAATAACGCCAAAGAGACTCCCTTATTACTCTAACATTGTATGGCCACAATATCAACTGGATAATAGGTCTCAGTGGCCAGAAAATGGAAGTCTTGATTTTAGTACTTTATGGGACGCCAATAACTTCTGTTGAAGCAAAGGCAAGTGGTCAGAGATCCCTTATGTTCAGGCTTTCTTTGTTCTTTGTTCTCTGTTCTCTCTCTGTACTCCCCTGTTCTTCTTCTCAAATATGTTTAGCCCATTCTGGGCCACATTTCCCTAATTAGAAGACACTTACTCCTTGGAAGAATAGTTATGTCCAACCTAGATAGTATTTTCAAAAGCAGAAACATTACTTTGCCAACTAACGTCCATCTAGTCAAGGCTATGGTTTTTCCTGTGGTCATGTATGGATGTGAGAGTTGGACTGTGAAGAAGGCTGAGAGCCGAAGAATTGATGCTTTTGAACTGTGGTATTGGAGAAGACTCTTGAGAGTCCCTTGGACTGCAAGGAGATTCAACCAGTCCATTCTGAAGGAGATCAACCCTGGGATTTCTTTGGAAGGAATGATGCTAAAGCTGACTTTGGCCACCTCTTGCGAAGAGTTGACTGGTTGGAAAAGACTCTGATGCTGGGAGGGATTGGGGCCAGGAGGAGAAGGGGACGACCGAGGATGAGATGACTGGATGGCATCACCGACTGGATGGACGTGATTCTGAGTGAACTCCGAGAGATGGTAATGAACAGGGAGGCCTGGCGTGCTGCGATTCATGGGGTCGCAAAGAGTCGGACACGACTGAGCAACTGAACTGAACTGAACTGATACCTCCAGATCCCTGTTTGCATTTTTTATCTTCTTTTGATCTTTCCAACCAGAGTTTACCTCCAATCGCCTCTAATCCTCATGTGGCAGATCCAGTTTCACAACTTCCACCTTACATTATGCCCCCTCACCCCTACTCCTACTACTCCTCTTCCCTCTAGGTGCAGGCCACTGCTGCTTCTTACCGGTCCCCCATGCCTTTGGGCTTTAGCTCCACCCCACTACAAGTTTCTTGTCTCTATCCTGACCTCCCTAAATCCCCTCCTTATACTCAGATACTAAAGGCTAGAAAGAAATAGGACCCTGAATCCCACCCCTCCTTCCATCCCTTAGGAGAGGTGGCTAGTAGAGAAGGCATTGTTCAGGTACACATCCCATTCTCCCTCTGATTTCTTTCAAATTGCAAGCATCTTGGCTCCTCTTCCTCTAACCCTGACACTTATTTAAAAGAACTGAAATACCTCACTCTGTCTTATGACTTGATCTGGCATGATATTTACATTATACTCTCTTCTACTCTTCTTCCAGAAGAAAAAGAACTAGTCTGGCAATCGTCTCAGCCTCATGCTGGGGAAATACATCAAACTGATGACACTAAGCCTGTAAGCTCAATGGCGTTCCAAGGGACCCTCGTCAACGAGGGGCATCTGGGGACAAACAGCCTGTAATCATATGGTGGACTTGCCTTATTGTAGGCCTCCAAAAAGCAGGACATAAAGCTATTAATTTTGATAAACTCAGAGAAATAACTCAAAGACTACACAAAAATCCAGCACAATTTCTAGCTACATTAACAGAAGCCCTACAAAACAATATACAAAATTAATATTTCCAAATTTCAATAGGAAGTACTACTGTTCTTAATACCCGTTTTATTTCCTAATTATTCCCAGACATTTGGGGGGAAAAAAAAAAGTTCAAAAGGTAAAAGTCCCTCAAACCTCTCAAGGAGATCTTTTAAATATGACCTTTAAAAATTTCTGGGAAGAAAGGCAAAACTAGAAAAGGCTCAGAGAAATCAAGTTAAATATTATCTCTCAGCCACTACCTTACACAGCTCCAAATCTCAATCCTCTGAAAAAGAAAAGAAATCATCTAGGGCCTGTTCCAAGTGTGGTAAAGAACGGTGCTGGGCCTCCTCATAAGCCCAGAGCCCCTCCAGGTCCATGTCCTAATGGTGGCATATGTGGACATGCCCTATTCCCCTTCCAAGGATATGGACACCTCCACCTGGTCCTGAGCAGGCGTCCTTTGACCCACCTTTGGTAGACTCCTCATACTTCCTGCTGAAGACTGAAGTCATCCAGGGCCCCAAGCCCCAACTCTCATCACCTCTACAAAGCCCAGGGTAACTCTCACAGTGTTAGGTAAACTGATCTCTTCTTATCGACACAGGGGCCACCTATTCTGCCATGCATGCTTATTCTGGAAAAATTAAAGCCTCTCAGATCTCTGTTGTGGGGGTTGACGATTTAGTGTCTACACCACAGATTATCTAACCTCTGCCTTGCACATTTCAAAATACTCTATTCCCTCATTCTTTCTTCATACTCCTAAAATGCCTCACTCCAATCTTTGTAAGGTATCGACTCTCCAATTTAAGGCTTTCCTTACTATTCCAAACCTTTCTCCTGACTTGGCCTGCCTTTCAAACATATTACTTCCTCACCTCCCACCATACTCTTGCTTATATTTGTCTAAAAGATTGAACAAAATTTCCCAATGAACCTCAATACCCTATTTCCCAAATACATCAACAGAGGTTAAAACCCATCACTTCTGAGCTGCTGTGTTGGGGTCTCTTGCACCCTACTCACTATCCTTATAACATGCCTATCCTATCTTTTAAAAAAGGTTAAAGACTTACTGCCTGGTTAAAGACTTGAGACTTCTTAATGCTTCTGTTGTCCCCATTCACCCAGTAGTCCCTAATCCCTATACTCTTCTTGCCCTTATTTCTCCTTCGACTACCTATTTCACTGTCCTGGTTATACCCAGGCTCTCAAGATCTTTTCGTTTTTACCTGGACAAATCCAGATAGTCATCACTTCCAATAATTCACTGTCCTTCCCCAAGGATTTTGTGATAGCCCTCATTTCTTTGGCTAAGCCCTGGCCTCAGACTTAATCTCCTTCAATTTTGCCCCAGGCTCTATCCTCCAATACATAGATTATCTTCTCCTTTGTAGCATCTAACTCACACCCTATCAGTGACATACAATACAATTTAACTTCCTAGCCAATCAGGGCTAATCAAGTATCTCTATTAAGGTCCAGCTTGGTGGCTCAGATGGTAAAGCGTCTGTCTACAATGTGAGAGACCTGGCTTCGATCCCTGGGTTGGGAAGATTCCCTGGAGAAGGAAATGGCAACCTACTCCAGTACTCTTGCCTTGAAAATCCCATGGACGGAGGAGCTTGGTGCAGGCTACTATCCATGGGGTCGCAAAGAGTTGGGCACGACTGAGTGACTTAACTTCACTTCAACTTAACTTCCCTTCCTGAGGTCATCTATCTTGGCATTCTCCTGGGCACCAACAAAAAGACATGTAACTAGAGACAGAAAGCCCCTTATATCTGCCTTACCACTCACTACATCAAAAATGGAAATTCTGTCCTTTCTGGATTGGCTGTATATCTATGCCTCTAGAACTCCAATTTTGCCCTCCTACCATACCCCTATACCAAGCTAACCAGGGGGGATCTTTTGGAACCTCTTGAGCCAGAGTCCAACATCTGTTCAACTTTTAATGCTCTAAAACAACCTATGCTCTTGGACCCAACTTTAACACTGCCTGATCTCTCTTACCCTTTTATATTCTATACTACTGAAAGACATAAAATTGCCCTAGGAGTCTTAGGACAGATGCAGGGCCCTTTCTTTGCGCCCACTGCTTGTGTGTCAAAACAACTGGATACCACCATAGAGGGATGGCCACCCGGTGTGTGTGCTCTGGCCACAGTTACATTTCTCACTCAAGAAAGCAAGGGAAGCCCATGGTCATTTGCTCACCACAGGACCTTAAGAACTTACTCTCACACAAGGTCACAGCCCTTCTATCATCTTCTTGAATCCAAATTCATGTCACCCTCCTAGAATCTCCTGAGTTCTCTTCTGTACCCTGCTCTACTCTCACCCTTGCCACCCTCATCCCTAATTCTTCTGAGCCTCCAATTCACATTAGAAGACTTGATAATTCATTTATCCTATATCTCCTCAGGTCCTTTAAATAATCCTTATCTTACCTGGAATATCGCTATTGCTCCTAACAATCAAACCCTCCATATTGCACTAGTCCATAACCAAAAGGGCAATTCAATTATTCAATTAGGAATAGCTGTGGGAATTGGAACAGGGAGTGCAGAACTCACAACCTCTTTAAACTACTCAGCCTCACTAGGATCTTACTGAGGGCCTAGAAGTAGCCGCTGGCCTTATCACTTTCCAGGGCCAACTAGAGTCCCTGGCAGCTGTGGTCCTTCAAAATGGAAGATGGTCAGAACATCTGACAGCAGAAAGAAAAAGGCTTATGTCTTTTTTAGAGGAAGTCTGCTGTTTCTACGCCAGTAAATCAGGCATTGTAAAGAAAGCAGAAAGGAATCTGACAAATAGGGCCTCAAGAGCATCAACATCTCAGTAATTCATGGGAAAACCGGTTAAACAATTTAGATTGGATGCTATCTATGAGCCCTACTTGTGCTTAGCCCCCTTTTCATATTGACCCTTATTCTGACTTTCAGCCTCTGTCTAATTCATCTTTTTTCAAAGTTTCTCCAGGATCGCCTATGGGCCGTCACCAACCAGCCTGTTCATGAGCTACTTCTAACTCGCACTAATTATCAAAAGCTTTGAGGTCACTCAGATTTTCCGTAACCCACATTCCAGCCTTTTCTTATCTTATCCCACAATGATGCCCCAAACCAGTGCAAAGCAGACATAGAAGACAGACCTTCGGTCTTTATCCTACATCAAAAAAGCTAGAATGTTAGGGTTCACAAGAGTTTATACCATATAGATAGAAAACGGCCCATTGTGATGACCTGACATACAAGGGATGATGTCACAGTGGCCACAATGCCCAGGTGGAGATCCTATTTTTCCTTTAGGAGATATCCTGTTTTTCCCTGCTGGTGCCAGCTTCTCAAGACTATGAGACCACCAGACTGTGAGACCACACCGACTAAATGAGAACAAGACCCCTGCTGCAGACTAAACTAAGGCCCTCACCCTTCCGGGTGCAATTTCCCATCTATACAGTATAAGAAGAGTTAGCTGTAAAGGGCGAGCACTGGTCTCTCTTCAATCCAGTCACTTTCTTTCTCTCTTCCTATATAATAAATATTTCTCTGCCTGAATGCCGGGGCTTGCTCTCTTTTTCTCCCCTCTGGCCTTACAACCCTTATCCCTCCTTCCTCCCGCACAAGTTCCTGCAGTCAAGACCCAAGTCTGGCCTGAATGGATCCCACACTAAATCAGCGACCAGTCCCTAAGAGAACCATTCAAAAGGGATCAAGGGCCCCTGGAGAAGCGGGAAGCTGGCCTGTAGAGTACCAGCCGCTGGGGTCCTGGGGTCTGGGAAGGCAGAGACCTGGCCGGGGTCACGGTCAGGGGGAAGAGGAGGGGTCCCGGCCGGTAGAGACCGGGGTGAAGGAAGAAGGCTGCCCGCCCTGGCGGAGTCGTGGACATGGGGTTCGGGGAGAGGCAGAGGTTCTGTGGGGGTCGCGGGGCCCAGGGAAGAGCCGGGGTCCCGGCGATGGCGTCCCTGGGTCTAGGGAGAAGGCAAGCGACCCACTGAGAGTCGCGGATTGGGATTTGCGGAGGAGATCGCCCGCCTGGCTGGGGTCGTGCGGCCTGGCTTTGGGGAGGAAGTGGCCTGCCAGTTGGTGTTGCAACACTGTGCTTCTGGGGTCAGGAGAGAGGCAGCGACCTACCTGCCGGGGGTCGCGGGCGTGGAGTCTGGTGAGGAGGCAGAGACCAGGCGGAGGTCGTTGACCTTACAATCCTACGGTAAGGGGTAAGGCCGTGCCCCGCGCCAGGAACTGCGCGAACTCGGGGGCCTGCGGGTGGCTGAAGCAGCTGACCTGACCCGGCGAGCCCAGCTCAACTCACCGGAGCTTCTAAACTCGCTCTCTGGAAGAGCACCCAATAACGGTCGCCTTTATCGTGCGTCACCGTGACGCGTGGCGTCATCACGGCGTGCCCGTCTTCTCTCTCACCTGGGTTGCCCGGGAGGCATGGATGGGCCGGAAGGATCTCAGAAGCTGGCGTGTGGACGCTGGCTGAGGCTATCGGGCAACCGACCAAAAGAACTGGAGGCGTGCAACAACTTTCAAGCTGGCGTTTTAGGGTGAGCTTGAACAACTTCGGTAATTGGAAAAAATAACAGATAAATATATTTTATATGGAGGCGGAATTACTTACATGACCTTTTGCCCTCAGACTGCCTATTTCACCTTATCCTTTTAACATTGGGAGAAGGTAATGGCACCCCACTCTGGTACTCTTGCCTGGAAAATCCGGTGGATGGAGGAGCCTGGTTGGCTGCAGTTCATGGGGTCGCTGAGGGTCACACACTACTGAGCGACTTCACTTTCACTTTTCACTTTCATGCACTGGAGAGGGAAATGGCAACCTACTCTAGTGTTTTTGCATGGAGAATCCCAGGGACAGAGGAGCGTGGTGGGTTGCTGTCTATGGGGTCGCACAGAGTCGTACATGACTGAAGTGACTTAGCTTTTAACATTGATAAATCATCCAGGCAGCTCACATGCACCGCGTTTTTTGTATAAATTTTCTTTATGGGGGTAGGGGGAGTAGGTACTAAGATCTTTTTGTCCCTCTTTAAATTTTTTATTTGCGTTTGTTCTCTTTTAGGCGGTAATTTCAAGTTCTTAGGAAAGGCGTCATCACGGCGTGCCGGTCTTCTCTCTTACCTGGGTTGCCCGGGACGCATGGATGGGCCGGACGGATCTCAGAAGCTGGCGTGTGGACGCTGGCTGAGGATATCGGGCAACCGATCAAAAGAACTGGAGGCGTGCAACAACTTTCAAGCTGGCGTTTTAGGGTGAGCTTGAACAACTTCGGTAATTGCAAAAAATAACCGATAAATATATTTTATATGGAGGCGGGATTACTTACATGACCTTTTGCCCCCAGACTGCCTATTTCACCTTATCCTTTTAACACTGGGAGAAGGCAATGGGACCCCACTCTGGTACTCTTGCCTGGAAAATCCCGTGGATGGAGGAGCCTGGTTGGCTGCAGTCCATGGGGTCGCTGAGAGTCACACACTACTGAGCGACTTCACTTTCACTTTTCACTTTCATGCACTAGAGAAGGAAATGGCAACCTACTCTAGTGTTTTTGCATGGAGAATCCCAGGGACAGAGGAGCGTGGTGGGTTGCCGTCTATGGGGTCGCACAGAGTCGTACACGACTGAAGTGACTTAGCTTTTAACATTGATAAATCATCCAGGCAGCTCACATGCACCGCGTTTTTTGTGTAAAATTTCTTTAGGGGGGTAGGGGGAGTAGGCACTAAGATCTTTTTGTCCCTCTTTAAATTTTTTATTTGCGTTTGTTCTCTTTTAGGCGGTAATTTCAAGTTCTTAGGAAAAAGGAGTCAAATGCTAAAATATAATGAGAAGCATAAAAGACTTATTGAGGGAAACACTGATGAGAAGTAAAGAAAAGGAGAGCAGGAGTAGGTGGGGAGCACCTTTAAACTACCATGCAGTTTTGGCTGCTGTGAAAGGAAAACAGAAAGAAAGGAGAGATGAGTAGGAAGAGCCACACTGCACCAGAGAAAGTTTCAACTAGGCTAATGAGGAGCACAGGATTCTGTGTTGGGCAGGAATATTCTGGCCTTAGTGCTTCCATGGTGCTCAATTACTGGATGGGAGCAGTCTAGTAAGAGTGTGGACACAGATTTCACACTGGTGGATTTCAAATTAGCAACAGCTAGAAACTGTCAGGTGACTACACTGCTCACAACAGACTCTCCAAGTGAGATCTGAGTGACAAACTCTCATAATTATCAATACAAGGATCCACTTCTCCTTCCATATTTGCTCATCCAAAGTTCATCTGTGGCTCTCCTTCTTAGGGGAAATTTAAAGGAGAAGGGATAAGCATTTCTGTTCCCAAAGAAAATATATAGACACATGAAAAATATTTAATATTGCTAATTATTAGAGAATTGCAAATCAAAACTACAATGAAAATCAACTCACACCAGTCATAATGGCCATCATTAAAAAGTATACAGACAAATACATCAATAATACATCTGGGAGGACTTCCAGGATTGTGGAGGAATAAGATAGGAATAAGGAATAAGGAGGAATAAGATAGATCATCTCCCTCTCCACAAATACATCAAAACTTCATCTGCATATGCAACAACTACAGAACACCTTCTGAACAAGGCAGAAGAACCCAGACTTCAAAAAGACAAGCCAATCTCCTTAGAATGAGGAAGAGCAAAAGATGAAGATTTTAAAAAGAGAGAGAGATAAAAGATTTTAGGACCGAGAACTGTTCTCCCAGAAGGGAGTCCTGAAAAGTTTCCACACACTCATAGATCCCCACATGGGTGGGAATAGAAAGGAACTTGGGAATTTCAGTGGGGGAACACAGCAACAGGTGCTCAGAAGGCAAATCAGAAAGAATTCACAATGAACAGGACTTCCCAGTCAAGAAAAGGCTTACATGCTCATGTCTACAGTAGTGAGTGGGGGCTGGATGATCAGGCTCAGGCTTTGGGGGTAGGGCCCAGGGAGAGGACTGCAGTTGACTCCCATGAAGATACTCTGAGGGGGCTAGTATGACACAGCTGAAGGAATCCAGAGAAAAGCCTGGACCTCCCAGAGAGGCAAGAGATCATTGCTGCTGGTACATTCTAATACAACATGCTTGCAAAGAGCGATTGTGCTCCCAGTGGTGGTCAACAAACCCGGCAGGGTCACCAGTGGTGGACTAGATTAACTGCAGTTTACTACCTCAGATGGGGAAACATAAGCCAGTAGTCCTTGCCAAACCCAGGGAGAGTGCCTGAGGCAGTGGGCAAAATGCTGACACTACAGCTCTGACCCTAGAGGTGGCAGCTGCCACCAAACTGTGAATGGGCACAGGGCTCACACCTTTCTAGAAGCCTTATTAGCTTGGATCAACCTAGAAATCCATGACTCTAGGCCAGTTCCTTGAGGGAAGTGCACAACCTCCTTCAGACTCTAAAAAATCTGGCAGATATCTAAGGCCACATGCAGTCCCTACTACATCCTAATTGTGGCTGTCATACCACCTCTCCCCACTTGACTGAGCAAATTAGCTCTAATAAGCTTCATCTCTTATCTGGGCAGTGAAGAGAAACCAGAAGGTATCCTACAAGAAGAGGCAAGCACAAAACCAAAGCAGAATACCTGGGGTTGTGTGACCAAAGAAGAAGAAGGGAATGAATTCTAGCAGCCACAGGTGCAACAGATTAAATCCCCACAATTAGCCTGAGACTGTGGACTATGGGGGCAATTACTGACTTTGGAAGCAAGTACAAACTGGAGTAAGGCTAAATCTGAATCTGAGCTGATCTCACACTGCCCACAACAGGTCCAGAGATATTCCTAGGAATCAATTCAGTTCAGCTGTTCAGTCAGGTCCGACTCATTGCAACCCCATGGACTGCAGCACGCCAGGTCTCCCTGTCCATCACCAACTCCCGGAGTTTACTCAAACTCATGTCCATTGAGTCAGTGATACCATCCAACCATCTCATCCTCTGTCATTCCCTCTCTTCCCACCTTCAATCTTTCCTAGCACCAGGGTATTTTCAAATGAGTCAGGTCTTCACATCGGGTGGCCAAAGTATTGAAGTTTCAGCTTCAGCATCAGTCCTTCCAATGAATATTCAGGATGGATTTCCTTTAGGATGGCCTGGTTGGATCTCCTTGCAGTCCAAGGGACTCTCAAGAGTCTTCTCTAACACCACAGTTCAAAAGGATCAATCCTTCAGTGCTCAGCTTTCTTTATAGTCTAACTCTCACATTCATAATGACTACTGAAAAAACCATAGCATTGGCTAGATGGACCTTTGTTGGCAAAGTTATGTCTCTGGGTCCCACACCTTCACCATGAAATCATATGCTCCATTCGAAACCCTCCTGCGATCATATTGAATACAGCAGATGGCTGCTACATGACCCATCAACACATGTAAACACTGACCTGTCTCAATATCCCATACCCTAAGGGTGCCATCTCAAGAAACACTAACAACTCTTTTTTTTTTCATGGGGATGCACAGAACGCACAGTGGAAGTATGACCATATAACGTGTGTACGTATTCTCCCATGTCTGCATTCCACATTTTGAGTCCAATCTGTAGATCCACTAATGATGATATTGTCTTTCATTTGTGATGGCCATACTCCACCTGTGTGTCCCACGAATATTCTCAGACATTTGCCTGTGACTGCTGATGAAATTATTAAATTGTTATCATCAGAACCACTAACTATTCAGTTACCACAAAACCTTAAGCATGTGATCACGTGATCATCATGTCCTATCAGCACCTTAGAAGACTTGCATTCTCCTCGCCTCTAGTTAGTATCAATTCTGCACTGTCTGATATATGCACTTTTCCACAGACTATGGAGAGGAATGTAAGCTCTGCTGGCTGCATCCAGCTTCCATGGGTTGTGGGAGGTCTCAGGGCAGATGGTGGGGTGAAGAGGAAGATTCTAGAAGAGAGTTACAAATTGGCACTTTCCTTCTTGTTTCAGAAAGCTGAATGCTGAAGAATTGATACTTTTGAACTGTGGTGTTGAAGGAGACTCTTGAGAGTCCCTTGCTCTGCAAGGAAATCAAGCCAGTCAATCCTAGAGGATATTAATCCTAAATATGCATTGTAAGGACTGATGCTGAAGCTGAAGTTCCAGTACTTTGGCCATCTGATGGGAAGAACTGACTCATTAGAAAGGACCCTAATGCATGGAAAGATTGAAGTCAGGAAGAGAATAGAACAACAGAGGATGAGATGGTTGGATGACAGACATGAGTTTGAAGGACAGGCAAGTCTGGCATGTGGCAGTACATTGGGTTGCAAAGAGTTGGTCATAACTGAACAACTGAATAACAATAATCTTGTATTGAAAGCAGAGAGACCAATCACTTTGCTGACAAAAGTCTGTCTAAACTGTTTTTTCCAGTAGTCATGTGCAAGTGTGAGACATAGACCATAAAGAAAGCTGAGTGCTGAAGAATCGATGCTTTTGAACTGTGGTGCTTGAGAATGTGGCAGTATCACTGGTGTCACACCGAATTAATTCTCACAATCACTCAGGATTATGAGAGAGTGCAGGAAGAGCTCATGAAAGACCAACTTCTTGAGAAAATGCTAAGTGGATATTTATTGAGAATTTATCTGGAATTCAGTAACAGGGCTCAGCAAAGCCATAGTAAAACTTTGAAGATAAGGAAGATTGTTCTGCTTGCAGGACAGCATCTGCTGAAGCTGAAGTGTCAGCCAAGGTATCTGCCTTAAGTTCATGAGAAAGAGCACATAAAGAAAGAGTAAGAACAGTCTCTAGAAATCAGGACCTTGAGAAACTGACAACATGAATATTACCACAATTCCCCTCTTCTTGTTTTATTACGGAGCTTGTTGATTCTATTATTGTTTGTGAAACAGTGTCAGCATAGCTACAGTAAGGTGTGAAAACAAGGTGATTAATATTCAGACTAAAAATAAAATACAAAAAATAATTATGGGCAATATGCATAGGAAAAACCATGGTTTCAAGTTAAGTTTAGAGAACCAGTTTTTAGGATTCAGCCAGGTAGCGGTCTCAGAGTATTTGAGTGTGGCATCAGAGGAATGTTGTTGGAGAGCGTTTATTCACTTAATAAGTATGTTTTGTAAATGTAAGATGGAATCATTAAGCATAGAATCTGTCCTGCCAAGCCTTATTACTTTCCTGTATCAGTAATCTTTGAGGTCCCCAATTTTCTATAGTTTAGCTGTAGGGGAAAAGGAGTTGTGTAGAGAAATTATTGGAATAGCAGACATACCAATTGAAACTATCAAACACACCCATGTCCACCCAAAAATAAGCACATAAAAGAATAGGTTTATGATAGGACATGCCCAGAGTCACATCACTGAGAAAGCCAGCAGTAAAAACAAATTTTGTTGTTTAATAGTAACAAGTAGACGTTCAGATTTTGGAGGCCATATTATGTTGTCCATATACCATTGTGGGCCTGTATAAGCATATAGTTTTCCACCTGTGGGATTGGTAATACAGAAAGGCAGATGAGTCCCATTAATTGCCCAAGGGTCATGTAGGATGTGTATAGGCATGTCGAGAGTTTGTGGTAGCCTTTCACGTTCCATGGTGGAAGCCTTTCACCTTCCATGGTGGCAGAATCATTAGTGGAAATAGTAATTTCAGGATCTTCCCAAGTGATAATGGAAAATAAGGGAAGGTTCAATAAATGATCCCAATAAGTAAGGTTGAAACTGGAAGGTTGGATGGTGTGAAGGGAAAGGAGAAAAAAGAAGAAAGGCTTACATAGTTTTACCTTACCAGCAGAGTTTGCAGTTAGAATATTTAAAAGGGAAAGCAATATATTTTCAGGTGTAATGGGAGTGCCAGTATTAACAATAGCTTTTCAACCTTGATGTAAAATATTTAATATCACCTCGAAATCAGTGACTGGTGAGGAGATCTGAGGTCTCATCAGAGGAGGCATGCCTGGAGGTAGTACTGGATCAGTGGTCAGTTGAAAGTTGGGTAGTGGTTTCTTGAGTCTCCAGTGCCAGCACTTAGTAAAGTTTAACACAATGAGCAAGCATTTGGACAGGACATGATGGAGATAAAACAGTGATATTTCCTCTTCCCCATGTTAGTAATTTCATTGGACCCTGCAGAAAGGTGATGGTTTAGTCACTAAGTTGATTCTGACTCTTGTGATCCCATGGACTGTAGCCTGTTAGGCTCCTCTGACATGGTATTCCTCAGGCAAGAATACTGGAGTGGATTGCCATTTCCATCTCCAAGGGATCTTCCCAAGCCAGGAACCAAATCCAGGTCTCCTGGATTGCAGGCAAATTCTTTACTGACTGATACAGGAGGGAATCCCAGACAGGAGATAAGTGTTGCTTATACAAAACCAGAGAGTGCTCACAAAACTGTGAAGGTAAAAAATTTCAGAGTGCCACAGAATGTGAAAAGCTTTGTTAAAGTGTTAAATGATTAGTGGTAAATAAGGAAACATACAGCCTTTCTCTTGAGGGAAATAATTTCTTCTTCTTCTTCCTTTTTTTTAGTTTATTTAAGCATAATTTTACTGAACTATTAACTCATTTCACAATAGCTTGACCTATAGGGCTATGAGGAATTCCAGTCATATATATGATAGTCTACAAGTGTAAAAGCTATTACAATAGTTAAAAACTATTATAACTATTATATTATATAATGTATAAGTAGGGATATTGTCAGTTTTAATTATTTTAGGGTGGCCCTAATAGCAAAGAATAGCAAGAAGAGATAAGAAAGCCTTCTTCAGCGATCAATGCAAAGAAATAGAGGAAAACAACAGAATGGGAAAGACTAGAGATTTCTTCAAGAAAATTAGAGATACCAAGGGAACATGTCATGCAAGGATGGGCTCGATAAAGGACAGAAATGGTATGGACCTAACAGAAGCAGAAGATATAAACAGGAGGTGGCAAGAATACATGGAAGAACTGTACAAAAAAGATCTTCACGACCCAGATAATCATGATGATGTGATCACTGATCTAGAGCCAGACATCTTGGAATGTGAAGTCAAGTGGGCCTTAGAAAGCATCACTACGAACAAAGCTAGTGGAGGTGATGGAATTCCAGTTGAGCTGTTTCAAATCCTGAAAGATGATGCTGTGAAAGTGCTGCACTCAATATGCCAGCAAATTTGGAAAACTCAGCAGTGGCCACAGGACTGGAAAAGGTCAGTTTTCATTCCAATTCCAAAGAAAGGCAATGCAAAAGAATGCTCCAATTACCGCACAATTGCACTCATCTCACATGCTAGTAAAGTAATGCTCAAAATCCTCCAAGCCAGGCTTCAGCAATACGTGAACCGTGAACTCCCTGATGTTCAAGCTGGCTTTAGAAAAGGCAGAGGAACCAGAGATCAAATTGCCAACATCTGCTGGATCATGGAAAAAGCAAGAGAGTTCCAGAAAAACATCTACTTCTGCTTTATTGACTATGCCAAAGCCTTTGACTGTGTGGATCACAATAAACTGTGGAAAATTCTGAAAGAGATAGGAATACCAGACCACCTAACCTGCCTCTTTAGAAATCTGTATGCAGGTCAGGAAGCAACAGTTAGAACAGGACATGGAACAACAGACTGGTTCCAAATAGGAAAAGGAGTACGTCAAGGCTGTATATTGTCACCCTGCTTATTTAACTTATATGCAGAGTACATCATAAGAAATGCTGGACCGGAAGAAACACAAGCTGGAATCAAGATTGCCGGGAGAAATATCAGTCACCTCAGATATGCAGATGACACCACTCTTATGGCAGAAAGTGAAGAGGAGCTAAAAAGCCTCTTGATAAAAGTGAAAGAGGAGAGCAAAAAAGTTGGCTTAAAGCTCAACCTTCAGAAAACGTAGATCATGGCATCTGGTCCCATCACTTCATGGGAAATAGATGTGGAAACAGTGTCAGACTTTTATTTTGGGGGGCTCCAAAATCACTGCTGATGGTGATTGCAGCCATGAAATTAGAAGACGCTTACTCCTTGGAAGAAAAGTTATGTCCAACCTAGATAGCATTTTCAAAAGCAGAGACATTACTTTGCCGACTAAGGTCCATCTAGTCAAAGCTATGGTTTTTCCCGTGGTCATGTGTGGATGTGAGAGTTGGACTCTGAAGAAGGCTGAGCGCCAAAGAATTGATGCTTTTGAACTGTGGTGTTGGAGAAGACTCTTGAGAGTCCCTTGGACTGCAAGGAGATCGACCCTGGGATTTCTTTGGAAGGAATGATGCTAAAACTGAAACTCCAGTAATTTGGCCACCTCATGTGAAGAGTTGACTCATTGGAAAAGACTCTGATGCTGGGAGGGATTGGGGGCAGGAGGAGAAGGGGACGACCGAGGATGAGATGGCTGGATGGCATCACGGACTCGATGAATGTGAATCTGAGTGAACTCCAAGAGATGGGGCCTGGCGTGCTGTGATTCACGGGGTCGCAAAGAGTCGGATATGACTGAGCGACTGAACTTAACTGAACTGAACTAATAGCAAAATATTTCAAAAATGTGCTTGACTATGTTTTGCCTTTTCTGCATAGTGAACTGGGCACAAAGGAAACCAGAAAATCTGTCAGTAGGTTCAGTTCACTTCAATTCAGTTGCTCAGTCATGTCTGACTCATTGCAGCCCCGTGAATTGCAGCATGCCAGGCGTCCCCGTCCATCACCAACTCCCAGAGTTCATTCAAACTCACATCCGTCCAGTCAATGTTTCCATCCAGCCATCTCATCCTCTGTTGTCCCCTTCTCCTCCTGGCCCCCAATCCCTCCCAGCATCAGTCTTTCCCAATGAGTCAACTCTTCGCATGAGGTGGCCAAAGTACTGGAGTTTTAGCTTTAGCATCATTCCTTCCAACGAACACCCAGGACTGATCTCCTTTAGAATGGACTGCTTGGATCTCCTTGCAGTTCAAGGGACTCTCAAGAGTCTTCTCTAACACCACAGTTCAAAAGCATCAATTCTTCTGTGCTCAGCTTTCTTCACAGTCCAACTCTCACATCCGTACATGACCACCGGAAAAACCATAGCCCTGACTAGATGGACCTTTGTTGACAAAGTAATGTCTATGCTTTTGAAAGTNCTTCTCCAACACCACACCTCAAAAGCATCAATTCTTCGGCGATCAGCTTTCTTCACAGTCCAACTCTCACATCCATACATGACCACAGGAAAAACCATAGCCCTGACTAGATGGACCTTTGTTGACAAAGTAATGTCTATGCTTTTGAAAGTACTATCTAGGTTGATCATAACTTTCTTTCCAAGGAGTAAGCATCTTTTAATTTCATGGCTGCAGTCACCATCTGCAGTGATTTTGGAGCCTGAAAAGATAAAGTCTGACACTTTCCACTGTTTCCCCATCTATTTGCCATGAAGTCAGGTGACCAGATGCCATGATCTTCGTTTTCTGAATGTTGAGCTTTAAGCCAACGTTTCTGCTCTCCTCTTTCCCTTTCATCTAGAGGCTTTTTAGTTCCTCTTCACTTTCTGCCATAAGCTGGTGTCATCTGCATATCTGAGGTTATTGATATTTCTCCCAGCTGTCTTGGTTCCAGCTTGTGCTTCTTCCAGCCCAGCTTTTCTCATGATGTACTCTGCATAGACGTTAAATAAGCAGGGTGACAATATACAGCCTTGATGTACTCCTTTTCCTGTTTGGAACCAGTCTGTTGTCCCATGTGTAGTTCTAACTGTTGCTTCCTGACCTGCATATAGGTTTCTCAAGAGGCTGGTCAGGTGGTCTGGTATTCCCTTCTCTCTCAGAATTTTCCATAGTTTATTGTGATCCACACAGTCAAAGGCTTTGGTATAGTCAATAAAGCAGAAATATATGTTTTTTCTGGAACTCTCTTGCTTTTTCCATGATCCATCAGATATTGACAATTTGATCTCTGTTTCCTCTGCCTGTCAATAGTTATATGGATATAAATGAGAGATTTAAAAGTTAGAAAATGAGTAACATCCGTTTGCCAGATTTCATCTGAAAAGAGTCCTCTACAGTTGACATTGACAGCCAAAGAAGAGGGGGTTAGAAGTGGACAAGTTGAACAGATGCAAGTTATTTATTTAGTTTCATTATTAGTTAGAAAAAACTGTGTAATGTTCTAGCTCCTTAATGAATGAATTGATGTGATTGAAAGATACATGTAAATAAAGATTCCTTAAAAGAAAAATTAGAATTAGCTTGATGATTATCATATGCTAGAGTTCCAGGAAATTGTGTATGTCCTCCAATGTAGGCTATAGAAAGAGAAGCGTGGTGTAGATAGGTATGCCTAGCACAAGGCACGGTCAATTCAAAAGATCTAGAATGTTAAAGAGAATGAAGGGTTAAAGGATTGGGAGGCTGAAAAGAAAATTGTGTAGTTTGAAGTGAAGTATGGAGGGCCTGAAGTCCAAGATACTCTCAAGGAGGGAAATGTTGAATTTTTTCTGGAGTTATGATTAATCCTTGAGTAGTGAAATAGACTTGCAGAGAGAAAAGAACTTCTGTTAATTTCTTACAGCATGAATGAGAATGACAATATTAAAATATTGTCCATATAATGATAAATGTTAGCAGTGGGGTATTGTTATCTTAAGGACATAGTGTTAGATCATTAAATCATTGAGGTATAGTCAGGCTCATCGTCATGCCTTGAGGTTAAGTATTTCCATTAATATCTATGTAAAGGCTGATGATTATGAAGAGTTGGAACAGAAAATGCAAATTTTTCTTTATCATCTGGGTGTAGAGATGATAAAGAAGCAGTCTTTTAGGTCTATAACATGACATCATGATATTTTACGAAGTAATGTTGGGTTAGGGAGACCAGGTTGTAAGGGTCACATAGGCTGTATTACAGCATTTATTGTTCACAAACCATGGAGTAAGTGTCATTCAAAGATTTGTTATTGGATTAGGCCCTGTGAGTAGCAAATGTCTTTGGACCATACCTCTCTTATTAGCCTCTTGGTCTAGGACAATATTTCCTCTTTTTTTTTTTTTCCATATAGAGTCACATTGTTATAAGTATGGATTTTATATGAAATTGTATGTCATCATCATATCAGTAGCTCAGCCACATATTTGGCAATGTAAAAGCCAACTTTTTTGAAAGCAGCAACATCATAAGTAAGAACTTAAGTCAAGAACTTCCATTAGGAATAGCCCTGTGATATCCAGATCATTCGATTCACTTTGTTAAATGACTATAGTCTGTTGTTACTCTTTTGGTTGTAAATTTTGAAGCATCAGATCATTATTCAAACATTGGCTATTGAGATAAACTTTAGAACTAAATTTAGAGTGTCCTTTTTAATAACTTAATTAAACCTCTTAACAATGTAAAATAACCAAAAGGAACTCTCTCAGAAGTGAGTCTTAGTAAATATAGACCTCAATTAATAAAAGTAGAATTCACTATTCAGTGAAACATAGTAGATGCCATAGGCTTGACATCAGTTGTGTGGATTTTTCTTCTAGAGTTCTACAATATACTTTAAGATTTCTATATATATCAGGAGATGATCATTTTTACCTTGATGTGGCTGTTCAGAACAAAAGTGACTCCAATTTCTAGAAGGACAAAGCAGAGAGAAAAGAAAAATAGTTTCGTTTTATCCATTTGTATAAATCATTAATAAGAATATCATTCATAACTTGAGAAGTATTTCTTTATATCTGAAAACAAATAGGTCAGTAATATGTCAGACAAAAAGCCATGAAATTTGCAATCATATTTAGTAGTCTATTTAATCCTATGTAATTGATCCTTTTATTGCTTTTTTTTTTTTTTTTTATAGTTTCGTTTTATCCATTTGTATAAATCATTAATAAGAATATCATTCATAACTTGAGAAGTGTTTCTTTATATCTGCAAACAAATAAATCAGTAATATGTCAGATAAAAAGCCATGAAATTTGTAATCATATTTAGTAGTCTATTTAATCCTATGTAATTGATCCTTTTGTTGCTTTTTTTTTTTTCCTACCTAATGACCAAAGACATCAGTGAAAGCAATAGTCTCCAACAAGCTCATGAAGGCTTTTTTTTTTTTTGCCAATGTCTGTGTGACCTGTCCAGCAAAGTAGGTGCCCTGATCATTTGAAATTGCAGAAAACACATTTTAAACTTTAATGAATTTTTTCTCCCATTATGATATCAACCTTGAAGCCATAAAAGGCTTTACCCTATCAAATAAAGTGAGATTTGTCAGGGAGCCAGGAAAAGCCAAGGGGCCATTTTGGGTTTCCTATAGTCCCAGCTCTTTGGTTTATAGCCATTGTTCATCCATTTTAAATTTCCTGATGAGTGGTTTTTTCATAGAAGCAGAATGAACTCTGTCTATGTGTGCCATCGTCAGTTATCAAAAGCCACATTTCAAGAAAACTTTGTTCTTTTAATGGAGAGAAAACCAAATTTCAGTTTGGTAACAGCCTATGTTCACTGTGAAACAATACTTACTCATTTAGTCAAAGTAGCAGTAAGACTTCAAAGGCAGTTTCATGTCTTAAGAAACTTGAACCATACATAAAACTCTTTCATTTGCCACAAAACTTTTCATTTTCTATATTCATCACTTTTTTTTTTTTTTCCATTCAGAGAACCTTGAGTTCAGATTTGCTTCCTTTTCCTTTAGTAAAATGCAATTCCCTTCCTTATAGTTTTTTTTTACTGAATGAAAATGCACATCCTGCTTTCCTTAAGCAACAATGGACCATACTTTATGTCATCATTCTGTACGTTCAGTTCAGTTCAGTTCAGTTCAGTTGCTCAGTCATATCCCTTCTTTGCGACTCCCAGAGTTTACCCAAACTCATGTCCATTGAGTTAGTCATGACATCCAACCATCTCATCCTCTGTCGTCCCCATCTCCTGCTCCCCTCAGTCCTTCCCAGCATCAGAGTCTTCTCAAATGAGTCAGTGTTTCACGTCAGGTGGCCAAAGTATTGGCATTTCTGTAGATTGGGAAATGTAAATCACTCAAAGCTATGTCACTTGCAAAAGTATCTTCACGATGTCTATGCTAATTAAATCAGTAAACAAACATCAATTCAGTTCAGTTCAGTTCAGTCGCTCAGTCGAAAAAAAAAAAAAAAACATGATATTCCTGATCAATAGCAGAGCTTTCACTAATCAAACTCCCCAGTATAGCTATTTGCTAATGATCAGATGGGGCAACAGTGGAAACAATGTCAGAGTTTATTTTTGGGCGCTCCAGATGCAGATGGTGACTGCAGCCAGAAATTAAAAGACGTGTACTCCTTGAAAGAAAAGTTATGACCAGCATAGATAGCATATTCAAAAGCAGAGACATTACTTTGCCAACAAAGGTCCATCTAGTCAAAGCTATGGTTTTTCCAGTGGTCATATATGGATGCGAGAATTTGACTGTGAAGAAAGCTGAGCCCTGAGGAACTGATACTTTTGAACTGTGGTGTTGGAGAAGACTCCTTGGACTTCAAGGAGATCCAACCAGTCCATTCTGAAGGAGATCAGCCCTGGGTGTTCTTTGGAAGGAATGATACTAAAGCTGAAACTCCAGGACTTCGGCCACCTCATGCAAAGAGTTGACTCATTGGAAAAGACTCTGATTCTTGGAGGGATTGGGGGCAGGAGGAAAAGGGGTGACAGAGGATGAGATTGCTGGATGGCATCACCGATTGATGGACGTGAGTTTGAGTGAAGTCTGGGAGATGGTGATGGACAGGGAGCCCTGGCATGCTGCGATTCATGAGGTTGCAAAGATTTGGACACGACTGTGCAACTGAACTAAACTGAACTTAATGATCTCGTGTGACTTCTGCCAATAAAAGTGTGGGCTGAAAGAAGCCATTTTGTCTTCCTGCCATGGAGAGCATGAGGTCCCTTGACTCCGTGCTTGCCAAATTATATGTGTCTGTCTTCATTACATGTTTGTGCTCATTCAGGTGTTCATCTGCCATGCTGAAGCAGTAGTTGACCCCGGAATGGTTGCTCAGTGCAAGTTCACAATGCTGCTTCCACACACATTGATTGTTCTTCCAATTTTCATGCAAGAGTTGCTCCCCTGGCTGTGTGATGCTCTTGGTGCTAGGAGATAACAGAGAAGTACAAAGAAGAACATTAACTCTGGGATGTGACTGGGGGCATGGGAATCTTTTGATATCTAAAAACCAGATACTTTTTACATACTAAGAGTGCAATAAAAGTGATGTGGAGTCAGTCAGTGGGGCTTTTGATTCTAGAAGTCCTAAGTCCACTCAGTTCAGTTCAGTTCAGTCCCTCAGTCGTGTCTGACTCTGCGACCCCATGAATCACAGCACGCCAGGCCTCCCTGTTCATTACCATCCCTCAGAGTTCACTCAGACTCACGTCCATCGAGTCCATGATGCCATCCAGCCATTTCATCCTCGGTCATCCCCTTCTCCTCCTGCCCCCAATCCCTCCCAGCATCAGAGTCTTTTCCAATGAGTCAACTCTTCGCATTAGTTGGCCAAAGTACTGGAGTTTCAGCTTTAGCGTCATTCCTTCCAAAGAAACCCCAGGGTTGATCTCCTTCAGAATGGATTGGTTGGATCTCCTTGCAGTCCAAGTGACTCTCAACAGTCGTCTCCAACACCACAGTTCAAAAGCATCAATTCTTCGGCGCTCAGCCTTCTTCACAGTCCAAGTCTCACATCCGTACATGACCACAGGAAAAACCATAGCCTTGACTAGATGGACCTTAGTCGGCAAAGTAATGTCTCTGCTTTTGAATATACTATCTAGGTTGGACATAATTTTCTTCCAAGTTGAGTAAGCGCCTTCTAATTTCATGGCTGCAGTCACCATCTGCAGTGATTTTGGAGCCCAAAAAAATAAAGTCTGGCACTGTTTTCACTGTTTCCCCATCTATTTCCCATGAAGTGATGGGACTGGATGCCATGATCTTCATTTTCTGAATGTTGAGCTTTAAAGCAACTTTTTCGCCCTTCTCTTTCACTTTTATCAAGAGTCCCCTAGAACCATCTTTTAAATTAATTTTGTCACTGGTTTCTTTTTTTCCAAACTGTGTGTCGACCACCTTCTATCCCTACCTTCTGTGCTGGCCACACCAGTAAAATTATGGAGTAACAGCTTGGATCACAAGTCCGTTGAAGACTTATGACATGACAGATTAGGTTTGTAGTTTCAATTCCCCAAGCAGTTATGAAAGAGTCAAAGAGACTGAGAAAAGTTGACTGAGAAATGAAAGTTCAGTCCATATAGTTTGCCCATTTCTGGCTGCTTGATGCCTCTTCACATTCACAAGTCAGAATAAAGCCCTGACAGACGTACTACCAAAAGTCATATGCAGATCCCCATGGAACCGTGGATCAGGACACAGCTCTTGCTTTGTGTGCAATCGCACATCTTTTTCACACAGCATTCAGAGAGATAGGCACTTTGAGTTAGTAAAAGACTTGACAGCAAAATAGTCCCGAATACTCAGAGCTTGTCATGAAGATTCCAAACAAACCCCCAAGATGATAGCTTACAGTGTTTGGTGCTGAGTTTGTGGTCTCCAAAGAAGATTTAACTCCAGGACCAAAGATACAGCCTCAGTCACTCAGAGCTTTGTGTAACACGTATTTATTAGAGTGAGAGGAATAGTGAAAGTCTCCAGCAATTGGCACTGGAAGGTGGTAGGAGAGTACCCATCTCACTAGTTTAAGTCAGGCATTATACAGTTTTTTTTGCTAGCTGCTGAGAATAGATAAAAAGAACCCTTCAAGGCTGTGAAAACTCCATTACACTTTCCCAAGGCATACATCCTGAGATAATCTCAATAAAAGATCAGCAACAAGGTATGTGTTCCCAAACCGTGCTTTCTGGGCAAGATATACTGCTACCAAAAAACAGGCCCCCAGGCAAAATTTGTAACAATTATAATTATTAACATAGAGTGTGAGAAAAGTATTTTCATGAGTAAGACGTTGTGTAGTCATTAGTTTCAGACCTAAAAAAAGGCCAGTTCTTTGGCAAGATACATTGTTACACAGAACTTCAAGAAAGCATGAGCTAGAATGTTCTCCTCCTTAAAGACCCTTGGACTGCTTGCCTAGGAGCTTCAACTCTCTCACACTGATTAGTACACAACAGATAGGAATAGAGAAAAACTTTATAAAAGTTTTACAAGAACGTATAATCATTTTAGCCTTACTAAGCCTATTACTTGTGTTCTGCCTATTTATAACATTATGTTTTTGTTTTTGTTTTGAATTACAATATATGTGATTGGCTATCTATTAAAAATAATGGTGACCAGGCAACTTGAATGATCAGCTAAACTGTGATACATAAGATCTCTGATTGTATTACTTTATACTGTAAAAAAGAGGGGTGGTATATTTCCTGGGTTTTATAGACCAGGAAGACAGGTAAGCCAGAAAATTTTTAATTATCAACAGGGCTAGATCCAAGACTACACATGAAGGATCTAGCAACAGAAACTTCTCCAGATCTAGGAATGAAACCTTCAGGCTCTATGGGACAAAATTAGGAAGAAAATGTTCTAGATCTTTTACAGGCAAAGCCCTTTAAGTTTTCTTGAAGGCAGGTCAATTGTTAAGACATCCATTTCCAGATGATGGATCCAACCTTACATTGGAAAAATTTTAAAGCACTCTCATTATACAGTGTGTTGACTTACATGCTCTTACAAGTTCCTTATTTCTAGAACATGCTCTTGAGTAGTTCTGGTCTAGAGTTGGAAGGGATGGAGGAGCAATAGCAAGGTAGAATGGTCAAGTGAGTATAGACCTAACCCCTGGAAACCTATTTCCTCATCTTTTAGTGAATTCTGGGAGATGGTGTGCAGACAGGGAACCCTGGCGTGCTGCGATTCACGGGGTTGCAAAGAGTCGGACACGACTGAGTGACTGAACTGAACTGTGAGTTATCTGTTGTTTTTCCCTTGCTGCTTTTAATACTTGTTCTTTGTCTTTGATCTTTGTTAATTATGCTGGAAGTTTATGGTTCCTCTTTATTGTGGAGGTTCCTCCCTGTGTGTGGGGAGGATTGGAACTAGAGGAGGTTCCTCCTTGTGTGTGGGGAGGAATGGAACTCGAATCAGGACAGAAACAAATATCTAACTTAATGAAATAGGAAAGGGAAACCCATGTCACTTTTTTCTCCTTTGGAAAATCTCGTGGACAGAAGAGCTTGGTGGCATACATTCCTTAGGTTGCAAAGAGTTGAACACAACTGAGCACACAAACATTTCTAAGTTAGGGTCAGTTTTTTTTTTTTTTTTTTAATGATAGGATTTCATGTGGTTCTAACTGAAGGGCTAAACCTTTTTCTAAATTACCACTGCACCTTTTGTTTTAATAGATTATTGGCTCTTTCTCTTCCTTTATATATATATAACGTGTAGCATTTTTTTCTTTTTCCCCCACTCATGTTTTGTAAACTCTCCTTCTGAAATAAGGAATTTTAATTTATCTTGTCTTAAGGAGTTTGCTCCCTTCTGATATTTCTTTATTTCTTTTCCTATTTGAGAATAATATTCTATAACTTAACTTTTCCCTTGTCTAAAGCACTTGGGCTCCAAAATCACTATAGATGGTGACTGCAGCCATGAAATTAAAAGACACTTACTCCTTGGAAGGAAAGCTATGATCAACCTAGATAGCATATTCAAAAGCAGAGACATTACTTTGCCGACTAATGTCCGTCTAGTCAAGGCTATGGTTTTTCCAGTAGTCATGTATGGATGTGAGAGTTGGACTGTGAAGAAGGCTGAGCACCAAAGAATTGATGCTTTTGAACTGTGGTGTTGGAGAAGACTCTTGAGAGTCCCTTGGACTGCAAGGAGATCCAACCAATCCATTCTAAAGGAGATCAGTCCTGGGATTTCTTTGAAAGGAATGATGCTAAAGCTGAAACTCCAGGACTTTGGCCACCTCTGAATTTTAATTTATCTTGTCTTAAGGAGTTTGCTCCCTTCTGATATTTCTTTATTTCTTTTCCTATTTGAGAATAATATTCTATAACTTAACTTTTCCCTTGTCTAAAGCACTTGGGCTCCAAAATCACTATAGATGGTGACTGCAGCCATGAAATTAAAAGACACTTACTCCTTGGAAGGAAAGCTATGATCAACCTAGATAGCATATTCAAAAGCAGAGACATTACTTTGCCGACTAATGTCCGTCTAGTCAAGGCTATGGTTTTTCCAGTAGTCATGTATGGATGTGAGAGTTGGACTGTGAAGAAGGCTGAGCACCAAAGAATTGATGCTTTTGAACTGTGGTGTTGGAGAAGACTCTTGAGAGTCCCTTGGACTGCAAGGAGATCCAACCAATCCATTCTAAAGGAGATCAGTCCTGGGATTTCTTTGAAAGGAATGATGCTAAAGCTGAAACTCCAGGACTTTGGCCACCTCATGTGAAGAGTTGACTCACTGGACAAGACTTTGATGCTGGGAACGATTGGGGCCAAGAGGAAAAGGGGATGACAGAGGATTAGATGGCTGGATGTTATCACTGACTCGATGGATGTGAGTCTGAGTGAACTCCGGGTATTGGTAATGGGCAGGGAGGCCTGGCGTGCTGCGATTCATGGGGTTACAAAGATTCAGACACGACTGAGGGACTGAACTGAACTAAACTGAAAGCACTAAGGAGCACAGTGGAAATCTCTGAAATTGAGAGGAAATTCCAAGCTTGAGATCCACATATATTTCTTCCTTATCTAGAAGCAGGCTAATTTATGACTTGAAAAGATCTGTTGTAAAATCAGAGAAGGAAAAGCTGCTCTCCGAAAGATATATGATTCTGCTTCCTGTCTTTGTCATGCTGTCGTGCAAATTTTTGTCACAGTGAAAGAGGTTAAACATTCCATTGTTTTCCACACTTGTTTCCATAGCAAGAATGTGAGTCTCTCTTGTAGTCATCCCAGCAAGCTACTAGTCCTTTCTACAGAATATACAGGAAGGTTGAGTATCTCTTTTCTGAAAGAGTGCATGGGTATTAGTGAAGTTATATCTGCTTTTTAGCATATTCATCTGTTTCATACTTTAATAAGAGTGATAAAAGTTCATGATGGTGGTAAAATTGTCCCCATGAGGAACACATAAGAGGTATAGAGGGAGGTATCTAGATGCTGAGAAGAAGATGAAGGAAGATGAAAAGATGGCCAGTACAGTGACTTATTTGAAGATGTCAGAAAACAAAAGGTTAGACTGCAGGTTGGATTTTCAAAAATACAATATATATGAAGTTTGCTTTAAAAATAGGGTCTTTTTTTTTTTGCAAAGTAATTTTAGGTTATAAAAATTAAAATTAAAGGATTAATTAATCTCTGCATTTTGGTATTTGTTATCAATTTTGTACCTTTAAGAACCTAATCTTCACTACTCACTTTTATTTGGGAGCGAGATTACTGGCTGACTGCTCTCTCCCACTTTGGACTCTCCTTTTTCTCCACCAGGTCGCCTCTGTCTCCTCCATCCCCCTTCTCTTGTCTACCCAACACTGTGAATACCTGTGTGTTACAGACAGTGGAGAACACTTAGGAAATTGATTACTGGCTGAATCTGTCTCTCTCCTTTTGATCCCCTCCCCCGCCCCCCTTTATCCTCCTGGCCACTTCTGTCTCCTTCCTCCCTCTTCTCTTCTCTGTATAACTCTGTGAAATCTCTGAGTGGTCCAAACTGTGGTGTGCACATAAGGAAGTGATTACTCACTATCTTGCTCTCTCCTCTTTTGACTCCACCTCATCTCATTTAGACCACCTCGAACTCCCTCCTCCCTCTTCTCTTCTCCATGTAACTCTGTGAAACTCTCTGGGTGTCCCTCATTGTGGAGAAACCCTCCATCTTTAACTTAGATGTTTTATCAATGGTGCTGTATAGAAGGAGAAGTCTTGAGACCACTGTAAAAATAAGACTGAAAGCCAGAAGCAGGAGGCCTAAGTCCAAATCCTGAGAACACCAGATAACTGAATCCAGGGAACATTAATTGACAGGAGCTCATCAAACACCTCCATACCTAAACTGAAACCAAGCACCACCCTAGGGCCAACAAGTTCCAGAGGAAGACATACCACAAAAATTCTCCAGAAACACAGGGACATAGTCCTGAGCTTCAATATGCAGGCTTCCCAAAGTTACTCCAAACCCACTGACATCTCATAAATCATTACTGGACACTTTATTGCACTCCAGAGAGAAGAAGTCCAGCTCCACCACCAGAACACCAACACAAGCTTCGCTAACTAAGAAAACTTGATAATCCGCCCATACAACCCCACCCACAGTGAGGAAACTCCACAACAAAGAGAACGCCACAAACTGCCAGAATACAGAAAGGCCACCCCAAACTCAGCAATATAAAAAAGATGAAGAGACAGGGGAATACTCAGCAGGTAAAGGAACAGGATAAATGCCCACCATACCAAACTAAAGAGGAAGAGGTAGGGAATCTACCTGGTAAAGAATTCTGAATAATGATAGTGAAATGATCCAAAACCTTGAAATGAAAATGGAATCACAGATAAATAGACTGGAGACAAGGATTGAGAAGGTGCAAGAAAGGTTTAACAAGGACCTAGAAGAAAAAAAGAAAAAAAAGGATTCACTATATAATGAATAATGCAATAAATGAGATAAAAAGCACTCTGGAAGGCACAAATAATAGAATAATGGAGGCAGAAGTTAGGGTTTGTGAAGTAGAAGATAGAATGAATAAATAAGTGAATCAGAGAGGAAAAGAGAAAAACTAATTAAAAGAAATGAGTACAATCTCAGAGACCTCCAAGACAATGTTAAACGAATCATATTTGATTTGAATCATAGGAGTCCCAGAAGAAGAAGACAAAAAGAAAGACCATGAGAAAATACTTGAGGAGATGATAGTTGAAAAATTCCCTAAAATGGGGACAGAAATAATCACCCAAGTCCAAGAAATCCAGAGAGTCCCAAACAGGATAAACCCAAGGTGAAAGACCCCAAAACACATATTAATCAAATTAACAAAGATCAAACGCAAAGAACAAATATTAAAAGCAGTAAGGGAAAAACAAAAAATAACACACAAGGGGATTCCCATAAAGATAACAGCTGATCGTTCAATAGAAACTCTTCAGACCAGGAGGGAATGGCAAGACATACTTTCTGAAGGAATCCAGAGAAAAGCCTGGACCTCCCAGAGAGGCAAGAGATCATTGCTGCTGGTACATTCTAATACCACATGGTTGCAAAAAGTGATTGTGCCCCCAATGGTGGTCAACAAAGCTGGCAGGGACACCAGTGGTGGGACTAGATTAACTGCAGTTTACTACCTCAGATGGGGAAGCATAAGCCAGTAGTTATTGCCAAACCCAGGGAGAGTGCCTGAGGCGGTGGGCAAAATGCTGACACTACAGCCCTGACCCCAGAGGTGGCAGCTGCCACCAAGCTGTGAATGGGCACAGGGCTCACACTTTGCTAGGAGCCTTATCAGCTTGGATCAACCTAGGAACCCATGACTCTAGGCCAGTTCCTTGAGGGAAGTATACAACCTCCTTCAGACTAAAACATCTGGCAGATATCTAATGCCACATGCAGTCCCTACTACATCCTAATTATGGCTGTCATACCACTTCTCCCCACTTGACTGAGCAAATTAGCTCTAATAAGCTTCATCTCTTGTCTGCGCAGTGAAGAGAAACCAGAAGGTACCCTACAAGCAGAGGCAGGCACAAAACCAAAGCAGAATACCTGGGGTTGTGTGACCAAAGAAGAAGAAGGGAATGAACTCCAGCAGCCACAGGTGCAGCAGATTAAATCCCCACAATTAGCCTGAGACTGTGGACTATGGGGGCAATTACTGACTCTGGAAGCATGTACAAATTGGAGTAAGGCCAAATCTGAATCTGAGCTGATCTCACACTGCCCACAACAGGTCCAGAGATATTCCTAGGAATCAATTCTGTTCAGCTGTTCAGTCAGGTCCGACTCTTTGCAACCCCATGGACTGCAGCACGCCAGGTCTCCCTGTCCATCACCAACTCCCGGAGTTTACTCAAACTCATGTCCATTGAGTCTGTGATACCATACAACCATCTCATCCTCTGTCATTCCCTTCTCTTCCCACCTTCAATCTTTCCTAATACCAGGGTCTTTTCAAATGAGTCAGTTCTTCACATCGGGTGGCCAAAGTATTGGAGTTTCAGCTTCAGCATCAGTCCTTCCAATGAATATTCAGGATGGATTTCCTTTAGGATGGCCTGGTTGGATCTCCTTGCAGTCCAAGGGACTCTCAAGAGTCTTCTCTAACACCACAGTTCAAAAGGATCAATCCTTCAGTGCTCAGCTTTCTTTATAGTCTAACTCTCACATCCATAATGACTACTGAAAAAACCATAGCCTTGACTAGATGGACCCTTGTTGGCAAAGTTATATCTCTGGGTCCCACACCTTCATCATGAAGTCATATGCTCCATTCAAAACCCTCCTGCCATCATATTGAACACAGCAGACGGCTGCTACATGACCCATCAACACATGTAAACACTGGTCTGTCTCAATATCCGAAACCCTAAGGGTGGCATCTCGAGAAACACTAACAACTCTTTTTTTTCATGGAGATGCATAGAACGCACAGTGGAAGTATGACCATATAAGGTGTGTATGTATTCTCCCATGTCTGCATTCCACATTTTGAGTCCAATCTGTAGATCCACTAATGATGATATTGTCTTTCATATGTGATGGCCATACTCCACCTGTGTGTCCCACGAATATTCTCAGACATTTGCCTGTGACTACTGATGAAATTTTTAAATTGTTATTATCAGAACCACTAACTATTCAGTTACCACAAAACCGTAAGCATGTGATCACGTGATCATCATGTCCTATCAGCACCTTAGGAGGCTTGTATTCTCCTCGCCTCTAGTTAGTATCAATTCTGCACTGTCTGATGTATGCACTTTTCCATGGACTATGAATGAAACTTGCTTTTATTACTTTTCTTCTCTTGATGTACAATTGTTCATCAATACCCTTTTCTTTGCATTTTTCTCTCCAGAGAAAGTTGTCTTCAGCCAATATTCTCCAGCAAAGACAAGTCTGGGCTGCTTGTAGTGGGTCTTCAGGTTCCAGGAATTAAAGCACATAAAGTGCCAGCTCTTTAGGGAGCAAAGAAATGAAGTCTCATTGAAACTTGGATTCTATCACTTGCATCATATCTTTTACATATGATGTTCACAACTATCAATAAGTTCATCTAAACCAAGCAATTTCTCTGGTCCTCTCCAGCTCTGAAATATTTTCAACCATTCCTGGAGACCTATAGGTAGTTGCACAGAAGTAATCTCACGTCGCTGTTGCCCTTGACCATTGGCTGCTCTCCGGTCTCCAAAAGTTGTTGGTGTTCCTGAACATGGTACAAGCCCAGTGGTACTTGTATACTCTGAGACTTTGCATGGTTACTTTCCCAAAGAAAAATGGCAGATTTCACAACCATGGTCCAATTTTCTTTTCATTTTTGTTGTCTTTGTATAGAACTGTGAGGAGAGTTGGTGAATAGGCAGGTCCACAATACTGTTAGAGTTTGTGATATTGTTACTATATGTGTGTTCATCTTCCCTGCTGCTGTCATCAGACTGATAAAAATCATCACTCTCCTGGTCCATTTCTTCTTCCTTCTCATCCTCCTCATCTTGTTCAACAGCATTTTCTTCCTCTTCCTCCTGTTCTTCCTAGTTTCTGGAGGAGTCCTCATCTACCAAAACAAACCAGTTGTTTCCTTCCAACTATCCTTGCTGTGACTCATTTTGGTATCCAGGTCTAGGTTCTGCTTCAACGACTTCACCATTCCTCACAGTGTGCTCTGCCTCTTGGTGTCTGAGCTGCTGCTGCTGCTGCTCTTCCTCTTCCACTACATGATTCATCTGCTCCTCATCTGCCTGGCTTGAGGAAGGGTTACCTGTCAGAGAGCCTCCAGTTTGTTGTCTTTTGCTGCCCACAGAGAGCAGTTCCTGATTCATTTCCAAAAGCCAGCTTGCTACTTCTTGGACTTTGGCTAGACTATCAGAAGATGCAAAGGTTTTCACATTCCTCTGACCCACTTCTGGCAATTTATCCTAAGGAAATATTCCAAGTATTTGATAGCCTTTTATAAATCTCACTAATGGTTGAGACTCCAATTTAGAGAAGAACCAGTGGTGCTGAGAAAGTGGGGTGCTCCTGTCCTACTTGAGACCGAGGCAGCAGCCTCGGCAGCTCCAGTGCATTACTGAGCATGAAGCAGGGCTGGGATCACAAAGCAGGGCCACCAGGGTCTCTTCTGCAAGGTGGCCGGGGCCCTGCTTAGCTCCTCTTTTCCTCTTCCTGGGTCTCTTCAAGCTGGGTACCGTCGCAGGCCACTCTCCCCAACAGTCACATTTGGGAGACTCCACATATTTGTTTTCTAGTTTTTTTCTGGGTGGAGGCTGCAGCCTGCCCCCATGGGTCCCCGCCCCAACACACCTGCCCTGGCACCACAGCCCTCGGGGCTAGGGCAGGAAGGGAACGCTAAGAACTCCTCCCTGAGTCAAGCCAAGAAGCTAGGAGTCGGGTGACTAGCCCAGAAAGAAGACCCTAAGGGGTCAGAGGGCAGGGGGCAGGGAAGGAAAGGACCCCAGTACCGGTCCTGCTGTCCCCACAGCCCCAGACACTGCTTCACATAGAGGTTCCCACTCCCACCCCTCCATTGGGGGGGCATTTGCCTAAATTGAAACCCCAACTATAACACTCCAGGGGTGAGATGTTATGGTGTAGCAAGTGAAATGACAAAGAGACACAGACACACAAAAGACCGACAAAGACACAACTCAGGCCAGAGGAACAAATCTGTGCAAGCCCCCTTGTGGTTTATTTTTACAGTCAAGTTCTGGGAAGCAATCCAAGAAGTGAAGCACTGTATTCTTTTACCATATAAGTACAAAATTACGATTTTAGCAGAGAGAGAGGAAGTGACCTTTACGTGTTTACTAAGAAGCCTGTCCAGAACCCCAGCTTCCTCCTACTGTCATGGAGGGCATGAGACTCCTCATATGCGACCGGGTCATTAACCCCTAGGGGTTTGTGTACAGGTTCCTTGGCAGGGTACCTTGTATGCAAGCATGCCCCTGCCCAGGCAGAAAGCCCCGTGAATGGGCAAGTTTCCACCTCCCTATCTGATCTACTCTCAGGCCACTGCTGGTCTTCAACATTATGGCCCCCTGCAAAGCATTAGAAAGAATGAAACAACAAGAAAAAGAGGAGGCTGAGTGAACTCCGAGAGATGGTGATGAACAGGGAGGCCTGGTGAGCTGCGTTTCATGAGGTCACAAAGAGTCTGACATGACTGAGTTACTGAACTGAACTGAGGTGATTAAGTGGAGAAGGATGGCACCCCACTCCAGTACTTTTGCCTGGAAAATCCCTTGGACAGAGGAGCCTGGTAGGCTGCACTCTATGGGCTCGCAAAGAGTTAGACATGACTAAGGTGACTTACCAGCTGCAGCAGCAGCAGCAGGTGATTAAGATCTTTCTTTGGTACAGCTCTCCTCTTATAGTCTTGCCAACACTTCATCACATGTTCTCCTTCTGCTAGGTTCATACCACTTCTGTCCTTGATTGTGCCCATATTTGCATTATATATTCCCTTGGAGTCTCTAAGTTTCTTGGCAAGATTTCTAATCTTTCCTATTCTATTGTTCCCTCTATTTTTTATTGGCATTAAACACACACAATATTATATCCCCATCCAGTGTTTAAGTTCAGATATGCTTCAAGTGTTTTTTAATCCACTCCAGAAGAAATTAATGTGATAGCTTATCATCATTCATTTTTTTCTGTATTGTGACATGATTTGAGCCTCTTCCTTTCCCTCCAGGTAAAACACACCCTGTAAATTACCATCATTCATTGATGCTGTGCTATTACAGGCTTAAAGTATCCTGATGTCTCATTCAGTCAAACACTCCCTGTCGTTTACCACTATCCAGTGTTCCAGTACTGTGGCATGCCTCCTGTACTTCTTTATCCTTTCCAAATAAAATATGTTAGGTAGCTTATCACAATTACTGTTTCAGTTCTGTGATGAGTTTCAAGTCTTTCTTTAATCCATTGTAGATAAAACATTCAGAAGTTTACGATGGTCCCATGTTTTACTCTGTGCCATGCTTTCGGTTTCTCTTCATTCAACATGTATCAAACACACTTCATAGTTTATCACCATCCAATGTTTCAATGCTGTTTCCTGCTCAATTGCTTCTTCATTCTCTGCAGAAAATACAAAAGGAATAATTTATCACAATCCAGTGTGTTAATTCTGGTATATGTTTCAAAAGATCCTTTGTCCACCAAATGTTGAGCACATTCTTAGTTTATCACCATCCACTGATTCAGTGCTATTACATACATTCATTGATATTTCAACTAACACAGGTCATCATACACAATGATTTATCATGATCCAGTTTCAATGTTGTGACATGCTTCATGTGCTTCTTTCCATATACAAGATCAAACACAGACCATCTGCAGTGTGAACATACAGTGTTTCAGTCATGAAACACACTTCAAGTGATTCTTCACTTACTCCACATCAATTCAGTTTAGTCACACAGCCGTGTCCAACTCTTCGCAATCCCATGAATTACAGTATGCCAGACCTCCCTGTCCATCACCAACTCCCGGAGTTCACTCAGACTTGCGTCCATCGAGTCAGTGACACCATACAGCCATCTCATCCTCTGTTGTCCCCTTCTCCTCCTGCCCCGAATCCCTCCCAGCATCAGAGTCTTTTCCAAAAAGTCAATGCTTCACATGATGTGGCCAAAGTACTGGAGTTTCAGCTTCAGCATCATTCCTTCCAAAGAAATCCCAGGGTTGATCTCCTTCAGAATGGACTGGTTGGATCTCCTTGAAGTCCACGGGACTCTCAAGAGTCTTATCCAACACCACAGTTCAAAAACATCAATTCTTCAGGGCTCAGCCTTCTTCACAGTCCAACTCTCACATCACACATGACCACAGGAAAAACTATAGGCTTGACTAGACGGACCTTAGTCGGCAAAGTAATGTCTCTGCTTTTGAATATACTATCTAGCTTGGTCATAATTTTTCTTCCAAGAAGTAAGCCTCTTTTAACTTCATGGCTGCAGTCACCATCTGCAGTGATTTTGGAGCCTCAAAAAAATAAAGTCTGACACTGTTTCCACATCTATTTCCCATGAAGTGATGGGACTGGATGCCATGATCTTCCTTTTCTGAATGTTGAGCTTTAGGCCAACTTTTTCACTCTCCTCTTTCACTTTCATCAAGAGGCTTTTTAGGTCCTCTTCACCTTCTGCCATAAGGGTGGTGTCATCTGCATATCTGAGGTTATAGATATTTCTTCCGGTAACTTTGTTTTCAGCTTGTGTTTCTTCTAGTCCAGAATTTCTCATGATGCACTCTGCATATAAGTTAAATAAGCAGGGTGACAATATACAGCCTTGACGGACTCCTTTTCCTATTTGGAACCAGTCTGTTGTTCCATTTTCAGTTCTAACTGTTGCCTCCTGGCCTGCATACAGATTTCTCAAGAGACAGGTCAGGTGGTCTGGTAGTCCCATCTCTTTCAGAATTTTCCAGTTTTTTGTGATCCACACTGTCAAAGGCTTTAGCATAGTCGATAAAGCAAAAATAGATGTTTTTCTGGAACTCTCTTGCCTTTTCCATGATCCAGTGCATGGTGACAATTTCATCTCTGGTTCCTCTGACTTTTGTAAAACCAGCTTGGACATCAGGGAGTTCACAGTTCATGTATTGCTGAAGCCTGGCTTGGAGAATTTTGAGCATGACTTTACTAGCATGTGAGATGAGTGCAATTGTGCAGTAGTTTGAGCATTCTTTGGCATTGCCTTTCTTTGGGACTGCAATAAAAACTGACCTTTTCCAGTCATGTGGCCAATACTGAGCTTTCCAAATTTGCTGGCATATTGAGTGCAGCACTTTCACAGCATCATCTTTCAGGATTTGAAATAGCTCAACTGGAATTTCATCACCTCCACTAACATTGCTCATAGTAATGCTTCCTAAGGCCCACTTGACTTCACATTCTAGGATGTCTGGCTCTAGGTGAGTGACCACACCAACGTGATTATCTGTGTCATGAAGATCTTTTCTGTACAGTTCTTCAGGGCTCAGCCTTCTTCACAGTCCAACTCTCACATCACACATGACCACAGGAAAAACTATAGGCTTGACTAGACGGACCTTAGTCGGCAAAGTAATGTCTCTGCTTTTGAATATACTATCTAGCTTGGTCATAATTTTTCTTCCAAGAAGTAAGCCTCTTTTAACTTCATGGCTGCAGTCACCATCTGCAGTGATTTTGGAGCCTCAAAAAAATAAAGTCTGACACTGTTTCCACATCTATTTCCCATGAAGTGATGGGACTGGATGCCATGATCTTCCTTTTCTGAATGTTGAGCTTTAGGCCAACTTTTTCACTCTCCTCTTTCACTTTCATCAAGAGGCTTTTTAGGTCCTCTTCACCTTCTGCCATAAGGGTGGTGTCATCTGCATATCTGAGGTTATAGATATTTCTTCCGGTAACTTTGTTTTCAGCTTGTGTTTCTTCTAGTCCAGAATTTCTCATGATGCACTCTGCATATAAGTTAAATAAGCAGGGTGACAATATACAGCCTTGACGGACTCCTTTTCCTATTTGGAACCAGTCTGTTGTTCCATTTTCAGTTCTAACTGTTGCCTCCTGGCCTGCATACAGATTTCTCAAGAGACAGGTCAGGTGGTCTGGTAGTCCCATCTCTTTCAGAATTTTCCAGTTTATTGTGATCCACACTGTCAAAGGCTTTAGCATAGTCGATAAAGCAAAAATAGATGTTTTTCTGGAACTCTCTTGCCTTTTCCATGATCCAGTGCATGGTGACAATTTCATCTCTGGTTCCTCTGACTTTTGTAAAACCAGCTTGGACATCAGGGAGTTCACAGTTCATGTATTGCTGAAGCCTGGCTTGGAGAATTTTGAGCATGACTTTACTAGCATGTGAGATGAGTGCAATTGTGCAGTAGTTTGAGCATTCTTTGGCATTGCCGTTCTTTGGGATTAGAATGAAAACTGACCTTTTCCAGTCCTGTGACCACTGCTGAGTTTTCCAAATTTATTGGCATGAGTACCACACTTTCACAGCATCATCTTTCAGGATTTGAAACAGCTCAACTGGAATTCCATCACCTCCACTAGCTTTGTTCATAGTGATGCTTTCTAAGGCCCACTTGACTTCACATTCCAGCATGCCTTTCTCTAGATGAGTGATCACATCATCATGATTATCAGGGTTGTGAAGATCTCTTTGTACAGTTCTTCTGTGTATTCTTGCCGTCTCTTCTTAATATCTTCTGCTTCTGTTAGGTCCAGACCACTTCTGTCCTTTATCAAGCCCGTCTTTGCATAAAATGTTCCCTTGGTATCTCTAATTTTCTTGAAGAGACGTCTAGTCTTTCCCATTTTGTTCTTTTCATCTATTTCTTTGCATTGATTGCTGAAGAAGGCTTTCTTATTTCTTTTTGCTATTCTTTGGAACTCTGCATTCAGATGCTTATATCTTTCCTTTTCTCCTTGGCTTTTCACTTCTCTTCTCTTCACAGCTATTAGTAAGGCCTCTCCAGACAGCCATTTTGCTTTTGTGCATTTCTTTTCCATGGGTATGATCTTGATCCCTGTCTCCTGTGCAATGTCACGAACCTCATTTCATAGTTCGTCAGGCACTCTATCTATCAGATTTAGGCCCGTAAATCCATTTCTCACTTCCACTGTATAATCATAAGGGATTTGATTTAGGTCATACCTCAATGGTCTAGCAGTTTTCCCTGTTTTCTTCAATTTGATTCTGAATTTGGTAACAAGGAGTTCATGATCTGAGCTACAGTCAGCTCCTGGTCTTTTTTTTTTTTTTTTTTTGACTGTATTGAGGTTCTCTACCTTTTGCTGCAGAGAATATAATCAATCTGATTTTGGTGTTGATCATCTGGCAATGTCCATGTGTAGAGTCTTCTCTCGTGTTGTTGGAAGAGGATGTTTGCTATGACCAGTACATTTTCTTGGCAAAACTCTATTAGTCTTTGCCATGCTTCATTCTGCATTCCAAGGCACAATTTGCCTGTTATTCCAGGTGTTTCTTGTCTTCCTATTTTTGCATTCCGTTCCCCTATAATGTAAAGGACATCTTTTTTTGGGTGTTAGCTCTAAAATGTCTTGTAGGCCTTCAGAGAACTGTTGAACTTCAGCATTTCAGCATTACTGGTGGGGCGTAGACTTGGATTACTGGGATATTGAATGGTTTGCCTTGGAGACAAACAGAGATCATTCTTTCATTTTTGAGATTGCATCCAAGTACTGCATTTCAGACTGTTTTGTTGATCATGATGGCTACTCCATTTCTTCTGAGGGATTCCTGCCCACAGTAGTAGAAATAATGGTCATCTGTGTTAAATTCACCCATTCCAGTCCATTTTAGTTTGCTGATTCCTAGAATGTCAACGTTAACTCTTGCCATCTCCTGTTTGACCACTTCCAATTTGCCTTGATTCATGGACCTGAAATTCCAGGTTCCTATGCAATATTGCTCTTTACAGCTTCGGACCTTGCTTCTATAACCAGTCACATCCACAGCTGGGTATCGTTTTTGATTTGACTCTGTCCCTTCATTCTTTCTGGAGTTATTTCTCCACTGACTTCCAGTAGCATATTGGGCACCTACTGACTTGGGGAGTTCCTCTTTCAGTATTCTACCATTTTGTTTTTTCATACTGTTCGTGGGGTTCTCATGGCAAGAATACTGAAGTGATTTCCCATTCCCTTTTAATACACCATATAAATTATCAACATTCATTGTTTCAGTGCTGTGACACATTTCAATGGCTGTTTCACTATCTGCCAGGCAAACACATTCAGTGTTTTACCACTATCTTGGGTTTCAGATCTGTGACATGCTAGAAGTGCTCCTGAAACTACTTGAGGTCAGATGCACTCTGTAGCTTTGTTGTTGCTGGTTATTTGTTGTTCAGTCACTCAGTCACCTCCAGCTCTTCATAATCCCATTGAGTGCAGCATATCATGCATTCTTGTCCTTCACCATCTCCTAGAGCTTGTTCAAAGTCAAATCCATTGGGTCAGTGATGCCATCCAAACATGTGGTCCTCTGTCATCCCCTTCTACTGCTACAATCTTTTCCAGCATCAGAATTTTTTCCAATGAGTTGTCTTTTCACATCAGATAGCAGTAATATTGGAGCTTCTGCCTCAGCATCAGGCCCTCTGGTGGANTCAAAGTCAAATCCATTGGGTCAGTGATGCCATCCAAACATGTGGTCCTCTGTCATCCCCTTCTACTGCTCCAATCTTTTCCAGCATCAGAATTTTTTTCCAATGAGTTGTCTTTTCACATCAGATAGCAGTAATATTGGAGCTTCTGCCTCAGCATCAGACCCTCTGGTGGATTTTCAGGATTGATTTCCTTTAGGGTTGACTGGATTTACTTCCTTAAAGCCCAAAGGACTTACAGAGTCTTCTCCAAGATTGTGGTTCAAAAGTATCAATTCCTTAATGTTCAGCCTCTTTTATGGTCTAATTTACATAGTCACATGACTATGGAAAAAAACACAAACATAGCTCTGACTATATAGACCCTTGTTGGGAAAGGAATGCCTCTGCTCTTTAACATGCAGTCTATGTTTCTCACAGCTTTTCTTCCAAGAAACAGGTGTCATTTAATTTCATAGCTGCAGTCATCATCTGCCATGATTTTGGAGTCCTAGTAAACAGATGTCTGTCACTGTTCCCATTATTTTCCCATCTATTTGCCATGAAATGATAGGACCAGATGCCATGATCTTAGTTTTTTGAATGGTGAGTATTAGGCCAGTTTTTTTCACTCTCCTCTTTCACCTGCATCAAGAGGTTCTTTAGTTATTCTTTGCTTTATGCCATATGTGTGGTGATGTTCCCATTATTTTCCCATCTATTTGCCATGAAATGATAGGACCAGATGCCATGATCTTAGTTTTTTGAATGGTGAGTATTAGGCCAGTTTTTTTCACTCTCCTCTTTCACCTGCATCAAGAGGTTCTTTAGTTATTCTTTGCTTTATGCCATATGTGTGGTGTCATCTGCTTATCTAAGGTTATCGATATTTCTATTTTCTCTTAATTTCAGCTAGTATTTCC
>SJYT01036321.1:318240-393229 GCA_006410635.1 Cephalophus harveyi | reverse complement strand
TCATGCCAGGCTTTCCTGTCCTTCACTATCTCCCAGAGTTTGCTCAAACTCATGTCTATCGAGTCAGTGATAAGACCCTAAGCGGTAGGTTATAATCCAAAAGTGGACTAAGCAGTCAGAGCTGACAGCATCCATGTGAGGACCACTCCTGTTTTGATGGTTTCCTTGCATTTTTCAAAACATTTCCAGTGCTATTTTAAACAAATTTATTTCTCAGTGATTTCATAGAGAAAATAGACTAAAAGATAATGCAACTACATTATATATGTCTAATTCTATAAATTCCCTGAAATTTACCTTGAACACCAAGAGGAATACCATTTCCAGCCCCATCACCACTGTCTAATTCTGTTGCTTCAATAAAAGAAAAAAAAAAAAAAAGATTGTGGAGAGGAGACAAAGGATACAATTCCTTCCATTCCATTTATATACCAGAAGAACTTTTAATGGAAATAGCTGAGAAATACACAAATTCATTGTGACATCTTGTAGACTGACTCTTAGAGAAGGAAAAAAAAATGCATTACCTTGTAAATGTCTTCCAATGAGACAGTTTCCCAGTTATGCTCCAGAAAAAAAGAAAAAAAAAATCAGCTTCAAAATAAATCTTTTCTTTTTCTTTTCCTTTTAAGATAACATATTTCTTCTATTTTACAGCTTTTTTCTAGACCTCTTCTTTTCTGTGAAAATTTTCTGTTCTAACATCTTAAAAAATGTTTTTATTTGGAGCGTAACTACTTTAAAGCTAGTTTAGTTTCTGGTATATCACAATGTGAATCAAATATATATCTATACATATATCTCATCCCTCTTGAGCCTCCCTCCCATCTCTCCATCCCATCTGTATTGCTGCTCCTGCTCACAGTGCCAGTTATCTCTCTGTATCTCACTGTGTGCACTGTTTGCTGAACCAATGGTAGGCAAGACGTGAGCTAAGAGGCTGGAAGAAAATGTGACCAGCCGTAGGAACTACAGACGCATTTATTCTCTCCTGACTGGCGTGGCAGCCATAACACAGCTTCTCTCCTGGCTGACCCAGCAGCCAAAGCAGCAACCATAACAAAATCATAACACAGCCATAACGTAGCCATAACATAACCTCATATAACCTAATCATGATGTCACTCCAGCACAGTCCCAGTGCAGCAGCAGTCAGGGCTTTCATGATAAAGCTCATACAGGGCTACCACTCAGAGTAGCCTGTGACCAAATGAGTACTTTGTGATGGGCATACACAGTACTATAAATAATCTCAGCTCTTACATAAACCTTATGATGTGCAAAGTCATTGTTTACAGAACATGGGGTGAGAGGGCACGAAAGCGTGGAGCAAGAGAGCCTGACTGGCACCATCTGTTAATGTCCCCACACCATCCCTAGCTCATCAAAGAGCTCTGAGCAGAGCTCCCTGTGTTATATAGCATCCCACTAGCTAGCTATTTTACACATGGTAGTGTATATATATGTCAATGCTACTCTTTTTAAAAGTCTGCTCTCAGGTGCTAAGTCATGTCTGATTCTTTGGGACTCCCATGGACTGTAGCACACTCAGCTCCCCTGTCCTTCACTATTTCCCACAGTTTGCTCTGATTCACGTCTATTGAGTTAATTATACTATCTAACCAACTCATCCTTTGTTGCCCCGTGCTCCTTTTGCCTTCAACCTTTCCTAGCATCAGAGTCTTTTCCAATGAGTCGGCTCTTTGCATCTGGTGACCAAAGTATTGGAGCTTCAGCATCAGTCCTTCCAATATTCAGGACTGATTTCCTTTAGGATTGACTGCTTTGATCTCTTTGCAGTCTAGGAAACTTTCAAGAGTCTTTCTCAACATCACAATTCTAAAGAATCAGTTCTTTGACTCTCAGGCTTCTCTATGGTCCAACTCTCATATCTGTACATGAATACTAGAAAAATTGCAGCTTTGATTATATGGACCTTTGCTGGCAAACTGATGTCTCCAATTTTGGATGCACTGTCTAGGTTTATCATAGCTTTTCTTCCAAGGAGAAAGCGTCTTTTAATTTCATGCCTGTGCTCACCATCTGCAGTGATTTTGGAGCCCAACAAAAGAAAATCTGGCATTGTTTCCACTTTTTCCCCTTCCATTTGCCATCAAGTGATGGGACCAGATGCCATGATGTAATGTACAACCTAATCCTTTTTCATATTTTGCTTGTTTTTTCTTCCAGCTTTATTGAGTTATATTGCCACATAGCATCTTATAAGTTTAAGGCATACAGCATAATAATTTGATTTATATACATCATGACATGATTCACATGATAAATTTAGTGAACATCTATCATCTCATATAGATAAAAGTTTAAAAAAAAACAATTTTCTTGTGTTAACTCTTAGGATTTACTCTCACAGCAACTTTCATATACAATATACATCAGTGTTAATTACATTTATGTTGTACATTAACACCCTTAATACTTATTTATCATATATCTGGAAGTTTGTACCTTGAGACCACCTTCACTGCCCACCTCTGGAGACCACAAATCTGATCTCTTTTCCTGTAAGATTGTTCATTAGTTTCCTTGCTTTTGAAGTAGAATTGACCTATAACACTATGTAAGTTTCTGTTACCCATCATAGTGACACCATATATCTACAAATTTCAAACTAATCATAACAATAAGTCATTATTATATGTCACCATATGGAATTATTGGCTATATTCCCCATACTGTATATTTCATACTCAGGATTCATGTATTTTACAACTGGAAGCTTGTACCTCTTAATCTCCTTCAGCTATTTCTTTGCTCCTCACAATCCCATTCTCTATGACAACCACTTGTTTGTTCTCTGTATCTATAATCTGTTTCAATTTTTTAATGTTTGTTCATTTATCTTTCTAGATTCCACACATCGGTGAAATCTTAGAGTATTTATCTTCCTCTGTCTGGCTTATTTCACTTCACATGGACCCTCTAGGTCCATCCATGTTATTGCAAATGGTGGAATTTCTTTCTTTTGTGGCTAGTATTCCATTGTGTATATACACAACATCTGTATCCATTCATATGTTGATGGACACAGGTTGTTTTCATGTCTTGACTATTATAAATAGTGCTGCTGTGAATGCTGGGGTGCATGCATCTTTTCCAATTAGTGTTTTTTTGTTTTTCTTTTTTTTCAATGAATAACTAGGACTGGAATTGCTAGGTCATGTGGTGGTTTTATGACTAATTTTTTGAGGAAACTCCATGCCTTTCTCCTTAGTGGCTGCCACGATGTACATCCCCACCAACAGTGTACAAAGTTTCCCTTTTCTCCACATGCTCACCAACATCTGTTCCTTGTGATGTTTATGATGATAGCCATTCTGGCAGATCTGAAGGGATCTCTCATTGTGGTTCTGATTTTCATTTCTCTGATGATTAGTAATACTGAGCATCTTTTAATGTGTATGTTGACCATACACATGTCTTTGCAGAAATATTTATTTAGATCGTATGCCATTTTTTAAATAGGATTCTTTGATTTTTAGATATTGAGTAATACTCAAACTAATAACTTAAAGATATTGAGTTCTTTTTATATTTTGAGTATTAACATCTCAGATATATATTTGAAAATAACTTTTCCCATTCAGGAGATAGTCTTTTCATTTTCTTTTTATTTCCTTCATGTGCAAAAGCTGTTTCACTTGACATTGTCTCATTTGTTTACTTTTGCTTTTGTTTCCCTTGCCCATGTAGATATATACCAAAAAAATTGCTAAGATTACTATCAAAGGACACACTGCCTATATCTTTTTCTAGGAGTTTTATGATTTGAGGTCTTACTTTTAAGGCTTAAATCTGTTTTTTAATTTATTTTCATGTATAGTGTGATAAAGTGGTCCAGGTGGATTCTTTTCATGTCACTATCCAGTTTTCCCAACATTGTTTACTGAAGAGGCTATCTTTTCCCCATTGTATATTCTTGCCGCCATTGTCATAGATTAATTCCCAGTATAGGATCAGTAGCATAATTCCATGGACTGAGGAGCCTGGCAGGCTAGAGTCCACAGAGTCTCTGCCTCTAGGGCCTCCCTGGTGGCTCAAATGGTAAGGAATCTCCTGCAATGCAGGAGACCTGGGTTCAGTCCCTGGGTTGGGAAGATCCCCTGGGGAAGGGAATGGCTACCCACTCCAGTATTCTTTCCTGGAGAATTCCATGGACAGAGGAAGCTGGCGGCTAGAGTCCATGGGGTTGCAAAGAGGTGTTCATGACTGAGCGATTAAAACACTAGTCAGTCTAGAAATTAAAATCTAATTTAAAATGATGACTATTAGCATGATTAAGAAAGTTAAAGTTAATTTAAAGTTAATTAAAATTAAATTAAATTTCCACCAGTTTATAAAGTCAGAGAATATTAAATTAAACAGAAACTTGAGCGCACACTTGCTCAAATGAACCTCTCCATAATGTTGCAACAAGTGGTCCTTCATGATGAGAAGGTTTCTTCCACTGGGAGAATCAGTTGCTGCCAATGTGGCTTATTTGTAATTTATTCGTGGAGAGCAGCTACATTTGTCAAAAACATCTTCCTTGTGTTAAAACTAAGCTTTGCCTTAATTTTACACCTGTGCCTTCGGGAACAGCTGAGGGAAAGTCTAATCTTTCTTTCATGTAAGAACTATTAGCTTGTCTGAGGACAGCTATACTACATCACTGAAGTCTTCTGTTCTCCATGTTAAGTAACTCCTTTTTTGGAATCTATTTCTCTTACAACATTGTCCTAATTATCTTACCACATGAGGCTTGCTCCTGTATGCAAGTCACCTTGCAAATAAACGTTTCTAGACTGTGATGCAAAACTCCAAGTGTGGTTTGACTCAGGCAAAGTTTTATTTGGAGTTCCTCTGGGCACTGCTAGAGATATAGCCCTGTCTTTCTTGGAAAGTACTGATACATTAAAGGGAGTAACATTGAACTTTCAACAATTCAAGCATGTATTGATAAATTATGTATCTCCCTTCTAATATTTATGAAGTTGAAGTTGAGTTGTTGACTTGAAAATACAATATACTATAGTTATTAAATTCCATGTTCACAATGGAATCTAGCCAATTATACCAGACTGTTGAATATTTTTGCTCCATTTCTGACAACCATTAAGGTCATCAAATATGCAGACTACATTCAGCTCCCCGCCTGACCTGACCTGACTTTTAAAGGACCTTTCATTGTAACATAACCATATTCATTTTCTAATAAATATCGTCTATGGCTGCTTTCACACTAAAAGAGAAACTCAGCAAAGTTGAGTTCTCTTGGCAAAGACTGTGACCCACAGAGGTAAAATATTTACTATCTCATGATTTATAGAAAACACTTTCCCAGTCTCAAAACACATCAGTCATCCCTACTTTCCTGAAGATTTTTTGAGAATGTGCTCATGAAGACCAAAATGTTGGACAGAGTAGGATCATGAGAGGGAAGGCTGCAACTGAACAGACATACTGAACAAATCACCACTGTTCTTATATTAATTCATTTAAGCTAGTGTGTTCTCAAGTAATGAAACTGTCCTGCAGCCACATTTCTTGCTGTCCTGATGAAAGGCCCTGCTGGGATACAGGGTGCTCTCTGCTCACTGGCAGGTGCCCGAGTAACACTCTGATCTTGAGATTGTCTAAGCTAAAGGACCTCTCACTCAGCCCATGATTGCTCGTAGAACTAACCATTTCTCTTTCTACGTGCCTGCACCAGCTCACTTTCTCCCACAGATGTATTTCTCAGAAAACAAGTCCTTGAGCAACCTTGAGTAAAAAGCACTCTAAAGTGATGCAATTTGCTGGGATACTGCATTCTACATACTTTGGAGACAATATGCACATAGCATCTTCTAGAGATTCTACAGTAAATATATCTGCTTAGGAAGAACGACTCAATCCTGCCCTACATTATTTAACCAAGGTAGTGATTTACTTGCTAAGTCTTCTCTGACACTTTGGATACCATGGACTTAGCCCTCCAGGCTCCCTTGTCCATAGAATTTCCCAGGCAAGAATACTGGGGTGGGTTGCCATTTCTTTCTCCAGGGGATCATCATGATTAGGGATTGAAACCAGGTCTTCTGTATATTGCAGGCAGATTCTTTACAGACTGTGCCACCAGGGAAGCCCATTACTATCCATAGCACACTCTTTTCTTCTATTAATGCTATCCAGAAACTTTGGTGGAAGAAACGTTAGAAAAAATGTATAAATTCCCTTTTGGAGAATGTAACACCAGTTATTTTTAGATGTTGAGACTGTTTCCTGTGGGCTTTAGAAGTCGGTGAAAGAGTGGGGGAAAGAGATGGTGGGACAAATTGGGATACTAGCCCTGAAATGCATACACTACCATGTGTGAAACAGGAGCTAATGGGAAGTTGCTCTATAGCACAGGGAGCTCAGCCTGGTGCTCTGTGACAACCTAGAGGGATGGGATGGGGTTGGAGGGAGTTACAAGGGGACAAGTGTATGCCTATGACTGATTCAGGTTGATGTATGGCAGAAACCAACACAACATTGCAAAGCAATTATCCTCTAATTAGAAAAATAAACTTTAAAAATTAAGAGAAAAGACAAGGAGAACTATATCATGTTCACTGAGAACTAATTTTTTATATCAGAAATATAAAATATTTTGCCATGGAATATCAGGATATATTTGAGCTCAGCTTAAAAAAAAAAATCTCAACTGAAGATTTACAAGGGGACAAGTGTATGCCTATGACTGATTCAGGTTGATGTATGGCAGAAACCAACACAACATTGCAAAGCAATTATCCTCTAATTAGAAAAATAAACTTTAAAAATTAAGAGAAAAGACAAGGAGAACTATATCATGTTCACTGAGAACTAATTTTTTATATCAGAAATATAAAATATTTTGCCATGGAATATCAGGATATATTTGAGCTCAGCTTAAAAAAAAAAATCTCAACTGAAGAAATTATATATGTAGTATCATTTGAAAGAAGTATTCCAATTGCTTTCCCATATAATTTGAATTTTTAATCTATAGCCAGGAAGGACTTTCAATAAACTGATTTTAAAATCAAAAAAAGAAAGAAAGATGCCATCTCAATAACATCAAAGTGCAAGGGGAAACACCAAGTGCTGCTGTAGAAGCTGCAAGTTACTCAGAATCTAGCTAATTGATGAGGGTGGCTGCACTGAACACAGCCTTATATTGGAAGAAGAGAATATTTTAAGCCCCCTTTTGCTCAGGAAAAAGAAGATTCCCTTCAAAATATTACTGCTCATTGACAATGCATCTGGCCACCCAAGAGCTCTGATGGAGATGAACAATGAGATGAATGTCGTTTTCATACCTGATAACACAATATCCATTCTGCAGTTCATGGTTTAAGGAGTGATTTCAACATTCAAGTCTTATTATTTAAAAAGTACATTTATTGAGGCTATAGCTGCCATAGACTGTGATTCCTCTGATGGATCTGGGCAGAGTTAGTTGAGAACATTCTGGAAAGGATTCACCATTCTAGATGTTTTTGTGATTCATTGGACCAGGTCAAAATATCAACATTCGCAAGAGTTTGGAGGAAGTTGATTCCAGGGCCTCACGTCTAACTTTTAGGTTCATACTTCAGTGGAGGAAGTAATTGCAGTTGTGGTGGAAATAGCAAGATAACCAGCATTAGAAGTGAAGCCTGAGGACATGTCTGAATTGCTACAGTCTTGTGATAAAACTTAAACAGATGTGGAGTTGCTTCTATGGATGAGCAAACAAAATGGTTCCTTGAGATGGAATCTACTGCTGATGAAGATGCTGTGAAGATTGTTGAAATGGCAACAAAGGATTTAAAATATGACATAAACTTTGTTGATAAAGCAGTGGAAGGATTTGAGAGGGTTGAATCCAATTTTCAAAGGTTCTTCTGTGGGTTAAATATGATCAAATAGCATAGCAAGCTACAGAGAAATCAGTGACAGGAGAAGTCAATTGATGCAGCAAACTTCATTACTGTCTTATTTTAAGAAAGTGCCACCTCACCCTTCAGCAACCACACCCTGATCAGTCAGCAGCCATCCAACATCACGGCAAGACTCTCCACCAGAAATATGGTTATGACTCACTTAAGGCTCAGATGGTGGTTAGCATTTTTTAGCAATAAAGCATTTTTAAATTGAAATACTTTTTAGACATATGCCATTGCCTATGTAATAGAAAACAGTTTAGTGTAAACATAACTTTAATTTCCACTGGGAAATCAAAAAAATCCTGTGACTTGTTTTATTTGAAATTTGCTTTATTGTAGTATCTGGAACCAAACCCACTTTATGTCTGAAGACTGTTATATGTTCCTGTCTGTATCCTCCATCCTGATTTCCATGTGTATTCCATGAGAAATGATTAGCATTATTTTGACTGCAAGTTTTTTTAAAGAATGAATCATACTTTCCTGTGCTTGCTGCCCACTCCACTCAATATATGTCTTAGAAATTTCCCTCTGGCTCCATGACTACTGCTACTAATGTTGATACCTTTGTAGATACCTTTGTAGATAGTGTCCTATGACCATTGGTAGTGATACCTGTAAAACTACCATGGCAAGTAATATACCATTTAACTGCTCTGTAATGCTTCATCTTAGTAACAAATCCCATCTTATATAAAACCTCTTTTTAATTTATAAGCCATTTGGTTACTTGGGCTTCCCTGGGGGCTCAGTGTTTAAAAGAACCTGCCTGTAATGCAAGAGACATGGTTTCAATCCCTGGGTCTGGAAGATTCCCTGGAGAAGGAAATGGCAAGCCAGTCAAACATTCTTACCTGGGAAATTCCCTGGACAAAGCAGCCTGGTGGCCTCAGTCCATGGGGTCGCAAAGAGTCAGACATGACTTAGCAACTAAACCACGACTACCATTAGGCTGCTTACAGCTTTACACTTTACTAAGAATACTGTAATAAAATAATTGCTCCTACTGCACATATATAACAATTTCACCCACCAAGAGTCTAGAATGTATATTCAAATGGAATCTCTGGGCCACTTTACAGGGTGGCTGTCCTATTCCTAGGCCCCCGCACCATAACTACTGAGCCTGAGGTCTAGAGCCCAATCCTGAGACTACCGAAGCCTATACACATCTTTGAGCCCATGCTCTGCAACAAGAGAAGTCACCACAAAGAGAAGACTGTGCACGGCAACTAAGGAGGAGCACTCATTCGCTGCAACTAACGAAAGCCCGCATGCAACAACGAAGAACCAGCAAAAGGCAATAGATAAATAAACAAACAATAAGCAAAACATATATTTTTAAAATTATGATGGTTATTAGCTCCTTTTATATATTTTATTTTGTAATGTCTTACTGAAGAAGAATGCATATCAGAACATCAATATTTTAAAGCCATATTTTGGTAAATGAATTTCAATATACTTGAATTCTTTTATCCTCCTCAGCATTTTTATGCTTTATCCTGATAAGGAGATCACAGGATTTACAGAGCTTTATGGCACAAGAAACATGAAGAATTCCATTAAATGTCAGCTCTTAAAACTTCCTCCGCTCTTTCTACTTCCTGGGAGAGTTTTCTTTAACCTCTCGATGCACCAGAACTGTCAGGTCCTGAGAGAAATTTGTTAACTGAAAATGAAGTGATGACATTTTTCTAGTAGCCTCATGGTCAACTGTTGGTGTTGAACCTGGATCTCCTTGGAAATCACAACTTTGAATGTGTGAGTAGCACCACCCCAGGCTTCAAATGATCACACGATGATTCTCAAATTTAAGTAGAAGTAGAAGGAAACATGAAGACTTGAAAAGATGCACTGTCAGTTTCCTTGGTAACGGCCGACTTAAGAAAACAGTCTCTCATCTGAATCTCTGTTTCCCCACTCAGTGTCTTTTATCTCTGCTTAGTCTCGTTATTTCAGGTGGTTATTATCCTGTTCCTGAATTCCTTCTATGATTTAGACTTTTAAGGGAAACTTATATAGGTACATCTAATTGCAGTGATTTCAGTTAAATTTTATAGTCTGTTTTATTGACTAAACAACATAAGATATTGTGTAAGTTTAAGGTGTATCGCATGCTACTTTGACACATTTATATTCTGTAATACAATTGATACATTTATCAGTATATACTACAATAAGGTTGCAGTGACATTTCACACATTAGTCCTACTTATAGGACAATATTATTGTCTATATCCATTACAGGGTGTGTTACATTGCTATGCTTTAGTTACTACTCACTACAAGCACTTTTTCCATTTTAAAGAATATATTTCTCCCCAAATCACCTCAGGAGGTATTTGTTCTTCTTACCCAAGGTCATTATAATCTATATTGTTGATGTGCAACCCAACCAAGAGTGTGAATGTCAGTCTTACCAGGAGACAGTGTGTAGGAAGCCAGCTCATCCTTTCAGCAACTCCTAATTAGAAGTTTTCATACCATCCCACTGCAAGCTTTGGCAAAGATTAAACTCTGATAATATTGTCTCAGGCCTTTGTCTCTAGCTGCGACCTCAAGCTTTGCCAGGAAGCTGTCCCAGATTATGTCTCATTCTTGGGACCTCACACTCATCACACCATGCTGCTGGTTTATCCAGGGTCTCTTCCACTGTCTGTCCCATTGACAGCATCGCCCCCTGTGTATTAGGGCTCGGTTCTCCAGAGAAACAGAACCAGTAGGATATAGTATATATAAGTATATATGATCTGTTAATAAGTGATTTATTATAAGGAGCTGATGCACATGGTTATGGCAGCTGAGAAGCCCTGCCATGTGCAATGGGTGAGCTGGAGCCCAGGAGAGCTGGTGGTGAAGCTCCAGTCCATGTCCAAGTCCAAAGGTGGGACACGGCCTGAGAGTGACTTGTCCCCTCCTGAGCATTTGTTCTACCGAGGCCTTCAGTGGGTGAGATGGGGGCCACTCCCTTTAGGTAGGGCTGACTCACATCAATTCAAATGTTCATCTTATCCCAAAACACCTCCAAGGTACATCCAGAACGATGCTTAACCTCATATCCGGGCACTTATCCCCGGCTCCCACCCCCATGGCCCAGCCATGTCCACACATGCAATCAACCATTAAAACATGAATGGTTGTACTTTTTCTGCCAGGTTCACCATGAGCAAACATTCCTGTCTGGTTTCTTCAGAGAATGCTCAATAACCCTTCCACACTCACTCCTTTTAATGTTTTGAGACCTGGAGCTTATCGAGTTTCCAGAACTTTCCTTCAAGTCCACCCAAACCCAGGGTGCTGAGTCTCCAGACGACAGAGGTATTTTTCAGCTCTCCATCGAGAATTTCAACAACAGTTGCTCCTCCTTAGCTGAGGTTTCTGTCACAGATATGACTCTTCAAGTCCTTTCGGTGGTCATTTACAGACTACACCCTCTACATTCATCTAGGATTTTATCTTCTAGAATATCTTGTTTTCCTTTCTTGTGATGCTTTAGCATCCATTTCAGTGGCTTTAATCCTTTTTACATGATTAATATTAGTTTCAAATTTACAGGCATACTTCAGAGATATTGCAAGTTTCATTCCATCACAATAAAGCAAACATTATAATATTCAAATAATAATTGTTTTTGGCAACCCAGTGTATAAATTAGGAGTTTAGGATTAACAGATATATTCAACTGTATATGACATAAAGAAGGATCTACTGTATAGCACAGGGAACTACATTTAATATCTTGCAATAATCTAGGATGGAAAAGAAGCTGAAAAAGTGTGTATATGTGTAACTTAATCACTTTGCCGTACAACTGGGAACAACACAACATGGTAAGCTAAGTATACTTCAATAAAAGTATCTATTTATAATACACTATAGTCTATTAAGTGTGCAATATGATTATGTCTTAAAAATCAACGTACACACCTTAGTTTTAAAAATACCTTATTGCTAAAAAATGCTAACCATCACCAGAGCCCTTTGCAAGGTGTAATATTTTTGCTGCTGGAAGGTTTGAAATATTGTGGGAATTATCAAAATGTGACACAGAGATATAAAGTGAGCCATTGCTGTTGGAAACATGGTCCTGGTAGACTTGCTTAAGGCAGGGTCACTATAAAGCTGCAGTTCGTGAACAATGCAGTATCTGTGAAGCACAATAACATGGAGGTATACCTATACAATGCTTTTATGGTCTAAAATGTCATAGACAGTCATNTGTTGGAAACATGGTCCTGGTAGACTTGCTTAAGGCAGGGTCACTATAAAGCTGCAGTTCGTGAACAATGCAGTATCTGTGAAGCACAATAACATGGAGGTATACCTATACAATGCTTTTATGGTCTAAAATGTCATAGACAGTCATGACTGTGACGTGACTGACCCACACTTACAGTGGATCCTGAATATTGCTACTAGTTCATCTTTCAAATGATGACATGCTAAACTCTAGTATTCCCATCTTACACCATATTTTTCTGTTGTCCCCAGTCTTCTCTTCTACACCTCAGACATTTGTTCTTTATTTACTGTTCTTCTGGACCTGTCTTTTGCCCCCGCCACTAGGAGGTTTCCCTCAGGACGCACTGACCCAGTTGATTGAGTCTGGATTACTAATTCAGTCTGCTTATTGCCAACATCTTCAATGCCCTCACTCTCTAGATGTCCAGAACACTTCCTGAAAGCTCCTAAGCTTGAATTATCCTAACAACTTGCAGTTTTTATCTCTATATAGGGAATGTTGAATGATGCTTAAGAAAAAAAAAAAATTGTGATGTGGACTGCTGGCTCTACAGATGTATAAACTGAACCCGCTAAAGAATAAAGTTCAGCCTCTTAACCAAACATAAAAGGAGTCTGTGCTGTGACCCCTGCTTTCCTCCTTTTCTAGATACATTGTTCAGTAAATCCCTCTTCATTTTCTTGTCAAGAACCAGAAAGTCCGATTTTCCCTTAATTGCAAGCTAATAGGTTAGCCTGCCACACTTTCACGGATGTTGGCAGAAAACATGAGACCCCTGGCTTAGGGTGTGTAGTGAAGAATTTAACCTTGTCCAGAGGTCTGGCTTCTGTTCTCAGTTCCTGGGAGGTAATCTCTAAGCTCTTGGAATGCTCTACTTGAAAAAAATATGTTTGTTTACCCGTGAGCCCCAAGCCATGCTGGGTGGTGTGATTTATGACAGGGGTTTGGGTCTTGTCATATCAGCTAGTCTCCTCGAGGAGCTGAGAACTAAAGTAGCTCATGTGAACCCTCCTCCCTTCCTTCCTTATCCCCTAACCCTCCACTCTGCCAGTTTTACAGAACATTTCTTTATACCTTCTTTTTCTGTCATGTCTATATGACAGACTCTACGCACTGGGGCTCCGGTGAGATTCCCTAGTTAGGGACACTCCATGCCTATTATCATGCGTCATTATTGAGAGGAGCAAGGACACCTCTGGTCCACTGGGAGAAGATAGCTGGAAGCTCTGCATCTGGGACCCCTGCCCTTCCCCCCCCAATGCCCCCTCCATCATGGGGGCACTAGGAGGGGTCTCAGTGGATGCTGTACACACAGTGGCCTTGAAGCACAGCTTAAGAACCCCAACTTGTGAACTTTCACCTTCTATATTGGAAGATAAACATGCTTGCCCAGAAAACTCTAATCTCTCATGCCCGAACACAAACCTGCCTTTTGCTCTGGAAGGAGTCCTACCTGTCTCTCCCAAGGTTATTTGCTATAGAAGAGAAGTGATTTGAAGTGAAGTGAAAATCAGTCAGTCATGTCTGACTCTTTGCAACCCCGTGGACTGTATGTAGCCTGCCAGGCTCTTCTGTACATGGGATTCTCCAGGCCAGAATACTAGAGTGGGTTGCCATGTCCTCCTCCAGGGCATCTTCCTAACCTAGGGACCGAACTCAGGTCCCCCGCATTGCAGATGGATTCTTTACCATCCTCGCAAAGGTAATTTGGGGCAAAAGGGCAGTTAGTGGGCTGAGATGTGAGAGACTCCACACTTCTTTCATACCACACCTCTTATACATGTCCTAACGTACTTCTCTGGATTTTGTGTCTATTTTATTCATATTTCCCTCCTGTTCAAAATACACTGATAATTGTGATGAATATTATTCATCTTTCAATATTCTTTTCAAGGGTGTCCTAAACAAATATCTCTGTTAAACTACCTTCCGCCTCTACCACCCAACACTAACCACCCTTTTTTGACCCTCCTCAACTTCCAGCATTATCATGACCTCTCCCTCTTGTCCTTGATTGTTTGAGTTTCTTTTTCTCTGCTGAAACATAGAGGGACTACGTTTTATGTGTCCTTCTACACTGTGGGTAGCACTATCTTGCCACACAGTGGCTCCTGGGACAGTTGTTGAAATGAAGAACTATTCCATATTCTGATGAAAAATAATTTTGATCTGATTCAGAAAGTTTATTGGTTAAGGTTAGGACAGACACACATTAAGTCAGTGCTGATTTTTTCAACTTTATCCATAGAATTAACCAAGAAAATGGAATTGCCCAGTGACTCAAGAGTCCACATTATATATAAGAGTCCTCTCTATGGTACCCAAAGAACACAATGCTTACAGTTTGGTCCCACGACTCCCGCTTTCTTGGAACCTAGCCATTTCTCTCTCTCCATGTCTACCGCCAGGGTTGAAGACATCAGTTTTCATTTAATTCACTTAGCAGTTTCCTATTTGTCACTTTGTTTCTCTCATTACAGAAGCCAGAGTGATAATTTAAACATGCAGATCAAACCCTGCCCTTCTGTTGCTCAAAACGCTGCAACAATTTCCTTTTTCCCTCACAGTAAAAGCCAAATGCTCTACCATGACTTCTTAGGGCTTTGTTGTTGGCTGTTTCCCTGCCTGAAATGCTTGCCCACCAGTTAATCCATGTGAACAATCACAGACCCTAAGTGTCACCTACTTCTCGGGGATCGCTTAGCAAGGATTATCCCTAATATACTATTGGAATTACAAACAGTGCCCACATCCCAAGCACTCCTGTCCTTACTGCTGACTCCTTTTGCTTTTTTTCCCTGTAACAGTTATCATTGACTCATTTATTCATTGATCATTGTAGGCTTCCTCCAAATTATAAACTGCATCAGGGCAGAGGCCTTTGCTTTTTCCACTGATGAGTACAATGCACTCAGAACAGAATCTGGCACATAGTAGGTGGTCAAGAAGTACTTTTTTTTGTCTTTCTGTGCATCAGCTACTGAATGACTGCAGCAGGTTTATGGAGCTGTCACTGCTCTACCATTTATACTGCTTCCAGTTGGAAAAACAGAAAGTGAGGGATGGAGTGAGGGTAACTCTGATGACAGCATATTGAGAAGGCTGAGTTTAGGACACATTTTGGACCATGTGAGACTCTAGGCCCCCAGATTATTGACTCACTCACCACCCCTGAGACCCACTTGATGGTGAGGTTGTTAACGTGTGTAAACCTACATGAATTGTCCACCCTATAGTTTGGGGTCTCTTCCAAGATTAGGAGAAAGGACCAATTTTTAACCATATTAAGTGTGCTTTTAATTTAGCATTATAGAACTATCAGTGGGCCTCTCAGTTACTTACATATGATGTGCTACTCTTGATTTATTTCATTATTAAATAATTATTTATTATTTTATGTAATTTGATATTTATTTGCCTGTAAGGCAGGTCATCTAATTCACACACTACTCAAATCTGTCACTTTTCTTTCCTTAGGAATCATAACATCTGGTTCTTATCTTATAACCATAGGAGGAGGAACCAGAATAGAAATCTGTCTCCAGGGAGTAGCAGCAATGCATAAACAAGGTGTGGTTTCTATGGTATTAGATAATCATGCCTTTGGGTATGACAAAGCAGGAGGCATAATTCTGATATCTTGATTTTGAGGTATGTGTTTTTCCATGCATAACACTTTAGAAAGATGTGGTTATGAGGGTAGCAAATATTTTTGACTCTTTAGCAATTTATTTTTATTGTAAGATGTAACTATTTATAAGCCATTTAGCCAAAGTATAGATGACATTTCCTCATATTTTATAATAGTGGGATTCATAAATATTTCCTCCGCAAGATTGACTCATTAAATATTTAGAAAATTTTTTCTCTTTCTTCAAACAAGGAATCAGATTAAATTTTCACTATTGTAGGCATTTTCCAAAAATAAGTTTTTCATTCCTCTTTCATAAAATGCAACTTTAACATAATATTTCAATGTCTCTTTTTGGTTACATCAACAGCAGTCTTATTCATTTTTCTCACAATACACTGGAGTTCGTGATCAGATAAATTGTTAAATTTTTCCTGCTCACATTGTTCCTGTATGTCCTATTCATAAAGGACAATTTATCAAGTTTTATTGCACTGTGTATTTTCACATACTCAGGAACAAAACCTGGAAGACAGTCTAAGCAATCTGTAAGACCAAACGGAAATAATATTCGGCAGCTTTAGGAACAAGTTTGTGCAGGAACATGTTCTGCAAACAACTTGATATTTAGATCTAATGAATATTTCCTACTTGGAATGTGAATTTGCTGAATATGCTTCCTGGCACCACCTTCCTAGTGCCAGAACATGTCATGTTTTTCCTTTGAAAGCTCTTTCATAAAGAGATCGGTGCCTTCAAATTAATTTGAGTTAATCCTTACATTCAGTGTTTCTTTATTGTCCACTAGAGAAAAATAAATGCTGCATTTCACATTATGAAAATGAGCCTCTTCAAGTTCTCTGCTTTTGTCAAATGCTTTTCTCTCTCTCTCCCTCCTTTTTCCTCTGTCTCTCTTCCTCTCTGCTGCTACTGCTGCTAAGTCGCTTCAGTCGTGTCCGACTCTGTGCGACCCCATAGACAGCAGCCCACCAGACCTCCCCGTCCCTGGGATTCTTCTCCCCATATTTCTGGATTTTAAAGAGTTAGAACCCCCTCTTCTTGCTCTATTCTCCCTATGATTTCTAAAGGACAGCACCATGTTCACACACAGGTGGAGATTCCTGCCACTTCAACACAACAGGTTACTGTGCATAACAGTGCCATTGTGTATTTGTGTTTGTCCTCCACTAACATGAAATAATGACACAGGGAGGTGAAATGTCACAATACATGTTCTGTCATATTACTTCTTGTCATTAGCTGACAGGATAACTCATTGATTTAGACACAGGTAATGGGGATTCAATAGACTCCCAAGTGTTGAAAGAGAATCTCTCAATATGTGCCTTGAGAATTTGTTTTCAACCAAGACAGAAGGGATGTTTTTGCTGTTACTCTTGTTAATATTGGGGCTTTCTGGGTGGCGCTAGTGGTCAAGAACCCATCTGCCAATGCAAGAGACAAAAGAGATGCAGGTTTGATCTCTGGGTTGGGAAGATCCCCTGAAGGAAGTTCTGAGAGTGGCCCAAACAGTAAAAATGTCTTAGGTTCAGAGGTTATTATTTAATAATAATAATATATCTGATAGAGTGTTTAGTCATTAATAGTGCAAATCACAAATTGTGAAGTACAATACAAATATCCTTGTGATTTTGCAGTATAACCTCCGATGATCATCACAAAATTCTGGTGTGGACAAATAAGTGATTTTCCCTAGATTGAAGAATTCAGTAATGGCATAAATGGGTCTTCCTCAGGGGTTGAACATCTGATCAAGTGTGTTCCAGGAGAAACTTTAGTAAAAAGACAAGTTTGATTTCAAACCACTCACAGTTCTCAATGTGTTAACCTCAGGAATATAATAAATATATTGGAATTCACCATCATGAAAGTCAGTTTTAAGGAATTATGTTTTAAGGAATACTAACTTTTAGTTATTTGCAAAATTGAGCTGAAAATATCTTCTTGAAGCCTTCAGACATTTGAGGATTATGTTTTAAGGAATACTAACTTTTAGTTATTTGCAAAATTGAGCTGAAAATATCTTCTTGAAGCCTTCAGACATTTGAGCTCAAGTTTGCTGGCCAAAGAAATATTCAACTCAATCAAACTCCCAACTGAATTCCCCAGTGCACTTTCAACTAAGCTCAAACATGAGTTATATTTCATAGTTATCATTATCTTTGCCTTTGACTTGAGTAGCTTTGAGTCACTAAATGTCTCTCAATTTGAATATCATCCTCTAAAAAATGAGGTAGTTATAACAGATCGATGTTCCCCAACCCAAACTATACTGAGAAGTCATTATCAAGAGTAATGAGTCAGAGGACATGTGGAGAAGGAAAAGGAGAGAGATATGGGTGCAGGTGGTAATATCTGAACTTGGCTGGGCTTCCCCAGGTGGTGCTAGTGGTAAAGAACTTGATTGCCAGAGCAGGAGATGTAAGAGATGCAGCTTTCATCCCTAGGTTGGGAAGGTCCCCTGGAGAAGAGCATGGCAACCCACTCCAGTATTTTTGCCTGGAGAATTCCGTGGACAGAGGAGTCTGGCAGACTACATTTCATGGGTTACAAAGAGTTGAACAAGGCTGAAGTAACTTAGCAATTCACATGTGGCTTTAGACCAGAGCGGGAACCACTTCTAGTTCTAAAAGTTGGGGATTTTGCAATCTCTTTGAACTCTGTCAAAACTGTTTTGGTGACTTATATGGTGTTGAGATATTTGTATTGAAAGTAGACATCTCATTATTTTGATGATTAAAATGACATTAAGTTAAAGATAGGTTTATTTGGTTTCAAAGTGAACAAAGTTTGAGATATTTATCTCTAATTTGAATGTTCTCTTTTCCTTTTAAAAAACATCTATTACTTCAAAACTAATTATTTGGGGGCAATGATGAGTTTTTAACAGAAGCTTGGAAAATTACTTAACATTAAATAATGTGTGTTAAAGAGAGGTCTTTGAATATGGTGGCTGCTCATTATTAAATTATTCTCTTCTTATGAAATTTACATATTAAAGGGAACTTATGGAAATTGATGTGAAAAGCTCCCTACAGGTGCTTAATCTTTTCTTCATATGATAGATAAACTTTATGCTAAAAGAAAACCTCAGGTCAAATATTTCTGAAATTTTTCCTAAGTAGGACTGGTCACTCTCTTTTACATGTACCTAAAGTATTCTGTGCCTCATACCTAGTTACTCAGTGATGTCTGACTTTTTGTGACCCCGTGGACTATTATAGCTCACCAGGCTTCTCTGTACATGAGATTCACCAGGCAAGAATACTGGAGAATGGAGTCATCCATTTTTCCAGAGTATCTTCCTGACCCAGGGATAGCACCTAGGTCTCTTGCATCACCGTGGATTCTTTACCATCTGAGCCACCAGGGAAGCTCTGAAGTATTCTGTACAACTTCTTTTATACAATACTTATGTTTGTATTGGAATTATTTGTCTTTTCTACTAGAAAAATTGAAGAAATAAAGCCCAGTTTCTTTTTGTACCTTGGCATATTGACAATTTCAGCCTACATATACTTCTTCCCCCAAACTAGAGAAAGGGGTTATCATGAATGACTTGCACTGTTTCCGGATATACTACATGGATTTTATAAGGGATGGCATAACCAAAATATAAGGAAGGGAATGCATCAGAGACTATCAAAGCAGAAGGATGTGACTCATCAAAGGAAATGTGAAATGAATACTCTCTTTAAAAGCTGAAAACAAAGCAAAGCTTTTTAAATTCCAGAGGTTAAAGAGTAGAGGAAGTGAACAGAACAATCTCAAAGAGCCTTTGATTGTCGGGGAGGTTTTGGAATATATGAAAGGAAATTGTAGAAAATGTCTAATTTTGCTGATTGTAGTGTCTGTTTCATTCTTGTTATTTGTTTAGTTTGTTGACCTGTGCTTCCCAGCTTCTAATGCCCTCACGGTATCTGGAGAGCATCTCTCTGTCTGAGCCTTGGTGGGATGCTGCCAAGCTCTGACTATAGAAACTATCTTGCAATTCTGGTGGTTTTGGACAGTTGTATTGTTCTTGGCTGATGACATGGTCCCACCTAAGCCTTAGAATACAAGGAAAAGAGACTGGACTGAGTACAGAGGCAGTGGCATCAGCTTCTGGTTTCCAAAGCCAGTAGCAGAATCTGGGTAGTAACTGAGCCCACGTCACATACCAACAGAAGCATTTATGCACCAGAGGCAATGGCTATATTGACAGTGCAGAGTGTTCTTAATCATACTGTTTACAAGGGCAGGTTTTGGCTACAAGGGATTCTGCCAATTTTTTTTTTTTGAACTGTTTCTCCCACCACCAATATTCCTAATGATTCAGTAAGCTATCCAATTTCCTTTCAAAATATTTCTTTCAATTAGCCAGAGTCTATTACTGAGTACAAGTAAGAAACCTAACTGCTTCAGTCATTTATAAGGAATGCTAGTTAAATCTAGGTACTATTTTATTGTACCTAAAAGAGTAACATTTATGTCGATAGATAGATAGATAGACAGAACTAGAAAGACTGCATTGAGTCTGCTATATAAGCACCCTGAGTCTGGCACTACAAACTGATATGAAACAAAAAGAATGATAGATTTCTAACTATGATGTGAAGTGAAAGTGAAAGTCTCTCAGTCATGTCCAACTCTTTGCAACCCCATGGACTACACAGTCCATGGAATTCTCCATGCCAGAATACTGGTGTGGGTATCCTTTCTCTTCTTCAGGGAATCTTCCCAACCCAGGGATCAAACTCAGGTCTCCAGCATTGCAGGCTGATTCTTTATCAGCTGAGCCACAAGGGAAGTCCAAGAATACTGGAGTGGGTAACCTATCCCTTCTCCAGGGGATCTTCCCAACTCAGGGATCAAACCCGGGTCTCTGGCATTGCAGGCAGATTCTTTACCAACTGAACTACCAGGGAAGCCCAACTGTTATGGCTCTCCAACATATTATTATGGTTCTCCAACATATTTGCTCAATTAAAATAATTTCATGATATTTCAAAACCGAGATATTTATAAAATCATAGACTAAAATATATTATTTATTTATGCCGTGAAGATTGGACTCCTCATAACTCAAGAAAACTGGGGTACTGGGATGAATAGCAAGTGGCTCCTGGGGAATAAAATACAATCATTTACCCTAATACTAACAAGCAATGCTCATGTGTATTGGATCATTATAATATTCAGAGTCTTGACCCCGTAATTTCTCTCCTGGTAATGTGTGCTGAAGAAATTCATCTCGATGTATGGCAGGGCCAATATGGTATTGTAAAGTAAAATAAAGTAAAAATAAAATTAAAAAAATTAAATAAAAATAAAAATGATAAAAAAAAAAGAAATAACAACAGGAAAAAATGTATTCTGAGGAGCTTCACTGTAGCACAACTTAAAATTATAGAAAGATTGAAAACAAATCCAGTGTCCAGAAATAGGTGAGATAGTCTGTTGAAAAACCATGCTCCTTCTCCTGTTCAGGACCATGGCAGACTTGTGCTTGCTTGCAGCCCTGAGATTGAACAGAACCTGGCCAGGCATATGGGGGTGGATGTGGGCACAGCTTCCTTTCCAGGCAGAAGCCCTAAACCTGCATGTGAGTCCTCCCTGGGACTCCTCAGCCGACTTCTCCAAGAAAAGCCTGGAGCCCACAATGGGCACAGAATGTGTGAGAAGTAAACCTTCTGGTTATTAAATGCTGACAATTTGTAGTTGAATGTTACCACAGTGTAATCTAAGTTGGTGGCTCAGAGGTTAAAATGTCTGCCTGCCATGCGGGAGACCTGGGTTCAATCCCTGGGTCAGGAAGATTCCCTGGAGAAGGAAATGGCAACCCACTCCAGTATTCTTGCCTGGAGAATCCCATGGACAGAGAGGCCTGGTAGGCTACAGTCCATGGGGTCGCAAAGAGTCAGACACGACTGAGCAACTTCACTTTCACTTTCTTTCACAGTGTAATCTAGTCTGTTGAGTGAATGAATAGGCTAAATAAATATTCTTTAAGTGATATCAGTGGAAGAAACAAGGTATCAGCAAATTATGTATACTTGTGGACAAAGACCTAAAATATTAAAAAATGGAAATAACTTGGGTATGATAGACAGGAATGTGAATTATTTATCTTTTATTTTTTAATTTTTTTATTTTTATTTTTATTTTATTTTTACTTTATTTTACTTTACAATACCGTATTAGTTTTGCCATACATTGACATGAATCCACCATGGGTGTATATTAGCTCCCATTCCTGAACCTCCCTCCCACCTCCCACCCCATATCATCTCTCTGGATCATCCCGTGCACCAGCCCCAAGCATCCTGTATCCTGTATCAAACATAGGCTTGTGCTTCGTTCTTACATGATAGTATACACGTTTCAATGCCATTCTCCCAAATCATCCCACCCTCTCCCTCTCCCACAGAGTCCAAAAGTCCTTTCTATACATCTGTGTCTCTTTAGCTGTCTCACATACAGGGTCATCATTGCCATCTTTCTAAATTCCATATATATGTGTCAGTATACTGTATTGGTGTTTTTCTTTCTGGCTTACTTCACTCTGTATAATAGGTTCCAGTTTCATCCATCTCATTAGAACTGATTCAAATGAATTCTTTTTAATGGCTGAGTAATACTCCACTAGATGTGTATAAGAGACAGGCCTTGTTCTTTTTCTTGGGTGAAATGAATTTTCCTCTCTATCTGGGCACTTTAACTACATCTGTTTAAGGCATTATTTTGCCTCCATGGTCTCTTTTTTTCCCAAGCTGGCTCCCCCCAACCACCTCCTTTGTTTTAGTTTCTGTCTTTTGTGCCACAGACTTTCCTTTGGTGATCTGGTGATCCTTGGTCATCTGCTCATATTCAAGGGCTCTGAGGAGATTGGAAGCTCTGGGTTTGTTGACTATGAGATTCACCGAAGGATGATCTGGCCAGAAAAATTTGTCGAATCTATAGATATTATTTTGGACTACTCAGGTTCTCTGCTGCTGCTAAGTCACTTCAGTCATGTCTGACTCTGTGCGACCCCATAGAGGGCAGCCTGCCAGGCTCCCCTGTCCCTGGGATTCTCCAGGCAAGAACACTGGGTTCTCTAGAGAAATATTTTCCAATTTCCTGCTTCAAAGATATAGTCCTGATTCCCTTCAACTGGAGCGCATTCAGAAAAAATATTGGGGAAGGGTGTGTGTAGGGTCTTGTCAACATTCAGTATAGATTCTGTTAACGCTTCTGAGTACTGAAGTTCTCTCAGCTGGGCTGAGCGTCCCCTAGTTCAGAGGCTCTGTTTTCTATCTCCACAGAGTAAACTTCCAGACTTTGTATGGGGTGGTGGAGAAACATCTGATCTGCTGCATCGAATGGGAGAGAGGGATCTGAGGGTCTAATTGCTTCTTAAACAGACATCAACTCATTCCCTCCATTGTCCGATGTTTGCCCCTATTTCAGAGGCGCTTGGTGCTGCCAACCTTGATCTGGATCTTCCTGGGATTCTGTAATGGAACTGGATTGCTTCTCAGCTTTCCCTCTGCAGCTTCAGGATTTAGGTCTAAATGAGCTGAGTCAATTACCACTCATTCACTGTTTTCAGGCTAACAGTATTTTGTTGCTATGCTTCTTCTCTCATCCTTTTTATCTTGTGTGTCTTAACACAATCTTTTTGCTGTCATTTTGGAAGAATTTGGAGAGAAGAAAATTAAATATATAATATGTGCTTGATCTTCCATTTTTCTCCAGTATGCTAATATATTTTTTAGTTCTAATAGTCTGTGAGTCTAAGATGGATGATAGAGTGTAAAAAATCTAATCTCATTTATGTAAGGCTGTGCTGCACAGAATATAGATTTTCCTGACTACTGAGGCTTCCTCTACTAGCTGCTCGCTTGCTTGGTTCCCTACTGTCATAGCACACAGGGGCAGAAGGTATGGTGAAATTCCCGACAATCTGCTTTACAACTTCTTTTCTGGCAAAAAAGACTATAGAAAGGAAAATATTAAGGGTCATGACTGAAAGTGAGGGTTTACTGTTTTACATTACTTATGGTCTCTCAGCTTACAATTGGGCTTCCCTGGTGCTCAGAGGTTAAAGCGTCTGCCTGCAATACAGGAGACCTGGGTTCGATCTCTGGGTCGGGAAGATCCCCTGGAGAAGGAAATGGCAACCCACTCCAGTATTCTTACAATTAGATTCAATATTTTAATGTTTTAAAATCATATTTCTTTGAGGGAATTTTCCTGGCAGTCCAGTGGTTTGGACTCTGCATTTCTCATTGTTGAGGGCCCCGTTCAGTCCCTGGTTGGGGAACTAAGATTCTACAAACCAAAAAATTTTGCCCCCCCAAATTAATTTTCTTTCAATGGATAATAAGCAAAGGAATGTATCATTTCAAGATGTTGTGTTTGTTAAAAGTACTTTCATGTGTATCATATGATTAGATCAATCACATGAGGCATGTTCAAATAAAGAAACTGAGGCATGAAAACCAGTCAGATAACCTCCTTAAGTATATATAGCTAATGAGGATCTTTTTGGAAGAGGGTCAGAAAAATCAGTTTTCTCTTTCATCTATGTCTACTTGGTAGTGATAAGAGGGTTCATTCTCTTGGAGTTCCAGTTTATGGAGGAGATTTGGCAGTAGAACTGTTACCACCTGTAACTGCTATTTATTTAGTATCTACTAGGTGCTTGTATGAGTGCATGCTAAACTGCTTCAGTCATGTCCGATTCTTTGTGCCCCTATGGACCATAGCCCTCCAGGCTCCTCTGTCCATGGGATTCTCCAGGTGAGAATACTGGAGTGGGGTGCCATGGCCTCCTCCAGGGGATCTTTCTAACACAGGAATTGAACCTGTGTCTAGTACATTTCTGAGGCAAGAATATACAATGGAGTAAAGACAATCTCTTTAACAAGTGGTGCTGGGAAAACTGGTCAACCACTTGTAGAGAATGAAATTATTTATCTTTTAAACTTTTACATGATAGTTTTAGTTTGTAACCTACCCAGTGTATTTTTCAAAACAGTTCACATGTAAATTTAAATTTTAAAAAGTGATTAATTCATTTAAAAGTACATTTTGGCATATCTTTTAAACGTTGCATATCATGATTTTGTTTCAGACCTTAATAATTCTATTCCTTACCTTAATCCATGGAGATTTTCATTACATTTTCAAGAGGACCAAGGTTGTTAGAAGACAAAATTGCATGAAGATTTTATTCATAACAGCAGTGTTTATGAGATCCTTAACTGGGCACGTAAGAACAAGCTTCACGAGAAGGCCTTGTACAATTGAATCTACTGCCACCCACAGGATCCACATCTCTCTCTCTCACATTGGATACAGTACATTGAAATTGAAAAATTAAACTGCATTTTAAATACTGACTTCTAACAAACATAACCAGGCTCCTCTCTGCTGATGTGCAAACCAAAAGTCTCTATTTTTTTTTCTAAAACATGAATAAGGGTTATTTATTAGTATAGCAATAAACGAGTTGTTGCTAGAGAACAAGAGCATTAACAGTTTGGAATGTATGTATGAAGCAAAGTCAATTTGCTTACAGAGCTTCCCAGGAGTGCAAGGTACTAACTCCTGATGCATGCCCCCTGGCCACAGGATGTCATCTGTGCACATGTGCCAAGGATGCAGGCGATTGGCCTCTCCATGTTCTCAGCATCAGGAGCCTTGTCTTGGAGAGGAGGTGGCTAACATGTTACTTTCCTTTTCAGTATAAATAAATCTTGGTTTAGTTTTGGTTAATCAGTCTATTATTTGAACTGTTCTTATTTGGAATTTTGATGAATATTTATAATAGTAGAACTTCTGAACTTTGAGATATGGCACGTAAATCCGCAAATGAATGATTCTAACTTCATATTTTCTTGTGACACTAAATTGTCAACAATACTTTTTACTTTCAAACATAGGCAAACTGAGCTGTATATAAACAAAGGTTTTAAAAAAAGGAACTACACTAATTTTGATTATGAGGCTTTGTTAATGTTTTTTTCAATACTCCAGCAATTTCTATTTTTGTTAAGTTACTACATATGTAAACTTGTATACTGTATGAAATAATGCAACAAAGCAGGAAGAGCAGAGCCCTCAGCAGGCAGCAATGTGCCTCATTAATCTGCACCCTGTTACTAGGCAACAGGTCTTGCTCAGCCACCAATCAGTGCCTCAGTGGGCCCCACCCACAAGCAACCAACTGTCAGTGAGTGACGTTAGTTGTTCTGCTCAGCTATTGGTCAGCGCTGCAGTGGGTCCTGCCCACAAATAACTGCCAATGAGGAACCACTGGGGAAGTAATTCAGTGAGGTAAAATTCAAATTCAGGGCTTCTGGAAGCCCTCCAGCTCACCCAGCATTGGACCAGGGGGTGAGTTGGAGGGCCCAGGGAACAGACTAGAGACTATTCTGTGCAGGTCTCCAGAGCCCTCACTAAGGCTCACTAAGCCCTCCATTAGCCTGGGCCCAGGCCTTGAGGAGCAGTGAACCTCTTCCCTATCCGTGTCTCCGTGACCTAATAGTGGTGGCCATCTGTCTGGGTTACAGTCTATGAGACGTGGTTTTCCCATTTGGGCAGACCGAGGAGACTTAGGGCCAGTTTGATTGGATGCCTGGCTTCCTCAGGGATGACAGCTGGGGAGGGTATGGGAACCTGGCCGTGAAGGAGCTGTCAACTGAAATCTGTCTCCTCTTAAAGGACTAGGACCTTGGAGGGTCAAAGTTGTGTCTTGAGACTTTGCCCTTGTCAGGACAGAAAATAACATTTGTCTGGTAGAGATTTACTGGAACACTGTTATCTCACCATGACCTGACCTCGAGAACAAAGGATCTGACCCCAAGAAGTCTGCAAGAACTAACCATATCCATTTCTCACCTTTTGCTTTTAAAAGGACTTGCTGAAAGTTTTCAGTAATTTTGGGGTTCTTAGGGCATGAGCCACCCATCTCCTTGTGTGAATCTGTAACAAATCTTTCTCTGTTCCAAACTGTAATGTTTTAGTATTGATTGACCTCACTGTGCTCCAGGCACATGGACTTGCAATTTGGTAACAATAATACAATACCTGTGAACAAAAATGTCTTAGAAATGAGTAGACTTTTGTTTCTTTACCAGCATAACTCCATGTAATATGAGTTTCTGAAGGGCACAGTTTTTAAGTTTTGTTTATATATCTGTAAAAGACAGTTTAAAGAATCTCTTGCTGCACTGTCATATGGTGAAGCTATGTTAATTCTTTAGAATGCCTTATTGCAGTAAGCACCTAATTTAACAAGCTTCCAAATTCTGGATTTATAGAATGAAAGAATACAGACCTTGTGTAGGCCATAAGTGAAAGTGACGTTGCTCTGTCGTGTCCGACTCTTTGTGACCCGTGGACTGTAGCCCACCAAGCTCCTCCGTCCATGGGATTCTCCAGGCAAGAATACTGGAGTGGGTTGCCATTTCCTTCTCCAGGGGATCTTCCCGACCCAGGAATAGAACCCAGGTCTCCCACATTACAGGCAGATGCTTTAACCTCTGCACCACCAGGGAAGCCCTTAAATACAAGAATACAGTCTCTCAGAAAACCTCCTATAGAGACACAGAACTTCAGATCTAAGTACTAACATCAAAGATTTCAAGGGTGGAAAGGAAGCCAGGTTGAAAGAAGAAAGGAGGCAGGAGAGGGGGAGCGAAAGGGGTGGCCTTACAGACGTCTCCTGCCACCTACATATACCCAGGCATTATGGGACTTTTCCCTGGGCCTCCAGAGAAGGGAGGACTGGAACTTGGCCCTACCAGAAATCAGACCAGAACAGAACCAGAATTCGAGTTCTCTGCCAAGAGGAGGTGATCCGTCTCCAATCCTCAGCTCAGGCTGAGGGCCCTTTGACCAGATTCCTGCGTCCAGGACCAGGGGACTAGAAAAACAGGGAAGGATAGGAAGGGTTAAGGAGAGGAAAGAGAGAGGGAAGGGGAGAGAGGTCAATAAAGTCTCTTGTTCCTTACAGTCAGGGCACTCTGGCCAGTTGTCCGCATCAGGAGGAGACCAGGGACAAAAGGGTCCCAGTTGTGGCCTCTAGGTCTGGTCCATTGGTAGGCAATGAGTACCCCTGAGTACCCCAACTGGTCAGGATGTCAGTCTCAGCGAAGAAGTGTCCCTGCCAGAGTCTCCATTTGTTGCAGGAAGAGGGACCCCTTCCAGGGCCCGAAACTGGACTCTTGTCTAACACTCGGAAATGAATTGTCCAAGGAGACACATGTGCTGACAAAGCAAGAGATTTTATTGGGAAAGAGACCATGTAGACCATGGGGGAGATAATTTTATATATGAACAATTACGAAAAAGCAGTTTTGTTTCTTCAGGTCCACTCTGACACAAGTCGGATGGCTGATTGGCACACTTCTGCATTCTGCCAAGCTCTGGGTAGTCACGTGCTGGAAGAGGGGGCCCTTCACACTTCCCATCTCAGAATTGAGCCGACCTTTCCACATCTCCAGAGGGTTCTGGGTCTCTCAAGTCAAACCCAGGTCTCTGTCATCACCATGGAGGTTGTGTGAGTCTAAATGTGGCAAATGTCTAACTTTTAAGAAAATAAACACCTGGATATCAGATATTTCCTTCCATAATTTTATTAAGAAGCTTTAGTGCATTACCATAAATGCAAGGGTGAAATATCAAATGCATTTTTGCCTTTGAAATATGCTTTACTTTGTAAGAACTAAAGCTAATTAAGAAAAAAAATCAGCACCTTTGTTTGATCTCTGTACTTACAAACTGAGCGTTTATTTCACCTTTCATATATTTCATAGCTTGTTCCAGTGCTTTAGATAGGCTCACATTAATTCTGATATGTACACTTAATGATTTAGTAACTTAGGCACCTTGAATACATACGTGAACACTGAAAGAAAATGATTCATAGGATTCAATTTTAAAACAATTTTAATTTTTTATGTCTTCTCCTATAAACTGACTATTCATGTTGGTTTTTCCCTTCCCTGTACTAAATGTTTGGCAGTGAGTTTGGTTTCTTTACTGTTTTTTTTTTTGATAATAATCCGTTTCTTTAGTCCTCAAAGGGCCTTCATTTCTTTAATTAATTTGACAGAATTCCAAATTCAATTTAAAATTTTCTCCTCCTCCTGGCCATCTCATCTCAGCCCATCAGTGGCTCCCTTTGGAAGTGGAAAAGCACTCCAAGATCAGTCTTTCATTTTTTTTTTTTTTTGTCCTGCCATTTCATACCTCCTATTTGCTAGTTCCAAGTTTGGGATTGTGGCACATTTTAACAATAGACCCTCCCATGAGCCCTTGGAGAATCCACCAACAGTGAGCATTTCTCCTTGTAATTTTCTTGACACAAGTCAAAACCTCCTCAGTGCCAGGACTCTTCCATTTCCACCTTATCCTGTGGATTCATTCAGACATTTCTTAGGGGTGATGCTAAGCAGGGGTCCAAGCAAGCAGAACGGGCAATCCGTGCTCAAACCCCAAAGTCTCTGATGGCTTCAGGGAAGGGATTTCAAGGGAGGGGGCTGTAGGGAGTGTGATCAGCTCATGCACAATTCTCAGATTGGTTGGCATCAAGGTAAAGTTTTAAGTATCATCAACCTTCTGGTTTCAACCAGTCTAGAGTCTATGTTCTTATGATCAGTAGTTTTCATCTAGTGGGTGAGTGCTTCCTGTAAAAACAACTTAGGACTGTGTATCAGACCTTTATATCATTCAAGGAACTGTGGATTTGATGATTCTACTATGTGGCAGAATTATAGTCTAAATTGTTACTGGTTCCCCAGCCCATCAGTCTTCCCTGGAGGTTCAGATGGCAAAAAATTCATCTGCAATGCAGGAGACGTGGGTTCAATCTCTGTGTCAGAGAAGAGAATGGTTGGAGAAGAGAATGGCTACCAACTCTGGTACTCTTGCTTGAAGAATTCCATGGACAGAGGAGCCTGGCAGGTTATAGTTCATGGAGTCAGAAAGAGTTGGGCACAACTGAGCGACTAATACTTGTTCTCATAACTTGTCTATCAAAGAGACTTAAAACAATTTAATATCAATAATTTATTTTTGTAGCATCATTTAACCTGTGTTTCTATATAATATTTACTTCTGGTAACACTGATTTCATCTCGCTGAATTTTCTTGGCTCTAATATTTTCTGTTTTTTTTCATGACCTGTGTCATCTCTTTTGTATACAGAAGCAAGGCCCACCTAGATAAAACAGATTGTTGAAAGCAATCATCGTTTAGAACCAGTAACTCAGTAGCTACTCACTGAGGAACTGTTGGCTAAAAAATCATACATCTTATTGAAAGTCATACATCACATCTCATCTCTACTCTTGAATGAGACCTGATTTGCTTGACTTCCAGCTCTGCTCAGTTACACAGGTTTGATCTTCTGCAGACCCCTTGTGACTTCCTTATTCTTAGTGGTGACTTTGTATCTCATGTGGTGGATGCTGCAGTAATGTTTGTTCTTGCGCCCCTTCTCTTATAGCAAAGGATACCCAGGAAGACCTTCTCCTCCCCAAGTAAATTTCTTTATTATGAACTTATTCTTAAGATCTGTACACCATCTATGATGTCTCCTCTGACTTTGTGACCCTCTACTTCTAGCTTTTAAAGATTTAAGAGATATTCTTTAAATCAGTATCATCTCTTACAACATTAATAAATGTTATTTAACATTTTCTCTACATGATTCCTAGCATTAGAGTTATTGACAATGAAGAGAATTCTGAATAGAAGAAAAAAATAAATTGCTATTGAAAGCTATCTTAAGAGGGGCTGTTCAAAGCCTTTGTGTAGCCAAGGAGCTAAAATTTACTTTCTGAGTTGATGCTTGGAGAGCTTAAGTTCAGTTCATAGTAGAATATTTAAGTAGTAACTCTAGGGATAATTCAGTAGAGAATAAAGGAACAGGAGAGATGGAAGGGAAGAGGAGGGATCATAAAAGATGACTGAGGGCATGTACAGTGATGAAGCACAGGAGATCCCTAGGGGTAACAGTGCCTGGAATTTTTTGGAGGAGGGGCAACTAAGTTTGGATTTGAGGTGCTCTGTATTATTGCAATTTAATGCCCCTCTCACTTGAAAGTTGATTAAAGTCTTTTATTCACATATAGACTCAGTGTGTGTTTAAGTATATGTGAACCAAAGCAAGTCTTCTTGGTCCATAAAAGGGACTATTTTTCATGGGACCTAAGTAATTAAAATTGTAGAGGCTCTGAACCAGAAGTCTTGGTGTTAGGGGTCATCATCAGACTGTAAGTCTCTGGGGCCTGGACTTTGTGCAAACCATAGGGAAGTTACACACCATCGCTACAATAGTGTCTTGGTCTTTAATGAGAAGTGGGAACCAGTGGACACTTGGCTTGTGCTAGGAAGCAATTTCAGTGATTCAGATATAACTGTATTATAGCAATAAACTGTCACTCAAAAGGTACTTAGTGAATACCCATTACCTTCCCGATACTGTGGTTGGATCCTGTGGGGTCCTAAGACTCTTTTCCCTTTAGGACTACAACAAACAGCTTGGGTCAATATTAATGATTCACAAGAAACCATCAGGGGGTAATTAAGTGGGGAACTGTGTTATGTTACTGAAATTACAAGGGAAACCAGGAGCAATTTTGTTCATAAGCTTGACTGTTATCTATCTATAGACATGTTTTGATTTGATGTCACCATCTGAGAGTGATGTGCTTTACATGTGAATATGTCTGTAACATCTCTTGGATTTCAAAAAGTCTCTTAATACATGCTAAATGGGAAAAGAAAGTGGCAGAACGATGGAAGATGAGAACACATTGAGAAGGCAGTTGAATACTAGACGTTTTTGAATTTGAAAATCTGGGTGACAAAGTCTTATATTGGTAGTTGTTTCTCAAAGAATCAGAGATAATCATTTTATGATGCCAGGATCTTCTTAGTTTTATAACTGGCAATCTCCAACCTTACAGCAGCACTTGGGAATGAAAGAAAAGTGAAATGTGTGGGTGAGGAGAAAGGCAATATTTTTGGAACTAGCCCTAACAGAAGGCAGTAGTAGTATTTGAAGAGATGGCCAGGAAAAATATAACTGGGTCAGTCTAGGTCAGCCAGCTCTATGGTTTCAGAATCAAAACACAGGAGAGTCATTTTTGGACTATTCAATGTGGTTTTCAACAAAGTTTTCATCCAATTCATGGCAGAAAATTTTGCTCTATGAATTGCTTTCTTAAGTCTTTAAAAAAGTATGCTCATTGATTTCTACATTTCAGTGATATTCAATAAATAAAATTTAACAGGCATGTCAAGGATAGGGCAAGTCTGTTCAGAATGACATCACAGAAGAAGTGCGCTTATTCTGGGGATGACTGGAACATTCCCCTGGGCTCTGACACCAGAGCATGGCTACTCCTCTCTGACTCAGCTGTATCTTTCCCAACTCCTCTCTTTTCCTTTGTCACAACTGTTATTCGCATCATCTTCCATCCTGCCTGTTTTTTACTTCTAGAGAAAGAATAAAAGGAATATACTGGTATCCATACATCATATTTTGTTCCTACTGGTAAGTATATCTCTTACTTCATTTTACTCAAAATGAAATGCTAATGTGAAAAGAAGTGTGGATGCTAACTGCTTGGCTGCCATGTCTAAAAACATTAACTACATCTTCTGTACCCATTTATCTTCTGATAGATATTTAGATTACTTCCATTCCCCTGCTATTGTAAATAGTACTGCAATGAACATTGGAGCATACACATCCTTTTAAATCAAGTTTTTCTCCAAATATATGCCCAAGAGTGGGATTACAGCATCATATGGTAACTCTATTTTTAGTTTTTTGAGCATAGTGCCTAAATTCACATTCTCATAAATAGTGTAGGAGGCTTCCCTTTTCTCCATACCATCTCCACTATTTATTGCTTGTAGATATTTGATGATGGCCATTCTGACTGGTACAAGATGTTATCTCATTATAGTTTTGACTTACATTCCTCTGATAATTGCCTCTGTTGGACATCTTTTCATATGCCTCTTGGCTATCTGTATGTCTTCTTTGGAGAAATATCTATTATTACTCAGCCTTTAAAAATAATGAAATAATGTCATTTGCAGCAACATGTGTGGACCTGGAGATTATCAAACTAAAGTGAAGTAAGTCAGACAGATAAAGATAAATATCATATGATATCACTTATATGCAGAATCTTTAAAAAGTTGATGCAAATGAGTTTGTTTACAAACCAAAACAGATTCACAGACTTAGAGAAGGAAGTTATGGTTAATAGGTGGGAAGGGAAGGGAGGAATAGATTGGGAGTTTGAGATAACATATACACACTGCAACGTTTAAAATAGAAAACCAACAAAGACTACCCTAAAAAACAGGAACACTGCTCAAGATTCTTTAATAACCTAAATGAGGAAATAATTGAAAGATAGATAGATGTATATGTATAACTGAGTCACTTTGCTGTACACCTGAAACTAACACAGTATTGTAAATTAACTCTGCTGTTGTTGTGTAACTGCTAATCCCATTAACTGTAGCCTAGCAGACTCCTCTGTCTATAGGATTTCTCAGGCAAGAATACTGGAGTGAGCTGCCGTTTCCTTCAGGGGATATTCCCAACACAAGGATCAAACCTGTGCCTCCGGCTTGGCAGGCAAATTCTTTACCACTGAATTTTTTTAAAAAATATATAAAAAATAAAACACTAACCAAGAGATTCATGTGGCCAAAATGGCTGTTACTGAATACCCATATTTAATAATAGGGCAGAAAGAATTATTTTGGTCCTCTTTTCAAAAATCAGGTCCAGCCAACTATCGACTTTTCTGATTGTCTCACAAACTCCTGGTATATTAAAAATGTTAAGCAACAATTATCAGTTAGCACATAGGGATTGGGAAATCATTGCATTAAGTACTAAAATCAGTCATACTGCAGTCCCAGACTTAAAGCTATTTACTAATTCTTTAATATGTATCTTGATTTTCCCCCTGTGCAGATAAGTAGCAGATGGGTAGCAATTTATAGGTGACATTTAAAAAATGAATCATATTAATACATACTGGTTGCATTACCAAAGGAAGTGCCTTACAAATGAGGCAAATGGGGGGCTGATGCTGAATTGAAGAGCATTTCTAAGTAAGTTGCCTTTGCTGAGAACAAATACTAAGAATACTATGTGTCGAACAGTGTGGAAATGGAAAAAACTACTTAAAAATACTGTTTAATAAATGTCCCAGGGCACACAGTGGCTACAAAAGAAAACACAATGTTAAAAGAGCAATTCAATAGTGTTGAAGTTATAAAACTGTACCAGATGGTGATCTATTTGCCAAAAGCACAAATTATTAACTTGCTCACAAAACTCTCCTGGGAGACATAGTGGTTTACTTATAAAGGAAAAAATAAGTTAATCCATCTGTAATTATGCATTGAGTGTGAACATTAAACATTTTATAGAAGAAAGAAGCACTTCTTTAGATGACAACTGATTTTTCCTAAATATTTGTTGACTATATTATAGCACTTTTTAGATATATATTTTAACTTTGTTTAACATCTCCAGAGAAAAAAGTAAAAATTGGTATGTGAGAATGTGTTTAAGCAGCTTGCAACTACCACCTTTGGAAAGGCCAAATATTATGAAGTTTTGCATTCATTAGGAAGTTTGAAAGATAAAGGTGTTTGATATAGTTTATTTTCTTTAGTAGATTTTAGTAAGATTAAACACACTGCACATGTACACTCATGCAAACACACACATACCTCTCTTTTCTGTTAAACACACTATGGATTAGCTACCTTTTTGAGAATTGGGACAGTTTTATATTTGTCTCCATTTCCCCCACCAACTATCACAGGTCTAAGTTTTTAGTAAACATTTGTGTACTTACTGAAGATGTAGCTATAATATTCAAGTATGGTGAAAAATCACACAATAAATTTTACTAAATTTAATTTTGGTTTTTTATCACCAGAAATTAGAAGACTTGTTGCACTAAATTTATTTACTTGTACAAAACATATTTAATTCTTTAAAGCCTTAGCTTCTAGAAAGTGGAAAATATTTGAATAGCTACAATAAAATACTACATGCTTTGAAACTGTAAAGAAATAAATGTAAGTTAGTGTTATGTTTTCTTTTTAGGTTTATAATTCTTTGAAAGATGTATGACTTTTAAGAATGATCAATACATGTAGAAATTGATTTTTATTGCATTAAGTTCTGAGTGGTTTAGCAAACTTATTGTCCCTTTTAACAAGGAGACAATTTCATGAGTACTGGTGTCTATTTTTACCTGAGCTGAGATTACATGGCATTTGGGAAGCCGTTATTTCTTGCCAGGTGAGAGATAGTTTACAGCTTCTACACTGAGTCAGAATTTCCCTGAAATGAGTTGAGAAAACATTTTGGCTACAGAATGGGTGTTTGTTTCTTCAGTAGCTGAGCCATGGAAGCCTTGTACAAATTCACTTCCAACAGTTCAAAAGTCAAACATTCATCTCAAGAACAAGCTTAAATGAAGAACATAATGCATCCTTGTAGCCTTGAGAGAGCAGATGTGTGACTGAGTCATTGCATAACCTGAACTAGGGTGGAAAAAATAGCTGTTCTCACAGGTTATTTAAAAATTCATTGAGTAAAGATTGCCTTTGTTCCACAGTGGGTGTCTGTTGTTTACAGAATTTGTGTTTATGTGAGCAAAGGACGTGAAATAAAGAGCTACTTGGAACAGGTGATGGCAGGAGAGACAGTAGAAACCACCTGAATCTATTTTAAAAGTTCAATGTGAATGAACATTTTTGCATATTTTTACTAGTCATGTATGCAATTAGAATGTAATATTTTAGTGAGACACTTGTTTCTGATCTCTGTCAATTAGTTCTGAGAGCACTTTAGAGGTTACTGTCCAAGCTCTGTAGATGGTCAAAGAGTGTTTGGATATTTTACCACCTGGAGAAAATCTTGTTGACTGTAGGCGAGTAACAGTCCTTGAGGTGAGACATTCACAATGTGATTTCTTTTAATATCTTTAGCATTTAAGATGTCATTCTAAATGATTTCTGCCTGTTGTCTTGCTATGCTGAATGTTATTATTCTTTATTGCATATTGCATGACCTTCATTGGCAACAGTCTGATATTTCCAAAATGTAAATGTTATTATTTTTCTTCAAGTCTGTGACTCGATCTCTCCAAGTTCAAAATCCCAAACTTCTTAGGATACCACGTTAAATCTTCCTTATCTGGTTACTAATAACATTGCCTCTTTTCTTCTGGCAAGATGCAATGACTACAGCCTTTCTAAGGTATCTGCCATTCTCTAACTCTCTATTAAGTATCAGTTCAGTTCAGTTCACTTCAGTCGCTCAGTCGTGTCCAACTCTTTGTGACCCCATGAATCGCAGCACGCCAGGCCTCCCTGTCCATCACCAACTCCCGGAGTTCACTCAGACTCACGTCCATCGAGTCCTTGATGCCATCCAGCCATCTCATCCTCTGTTGTCCCCTTCTAAAAAAAAAAAAAAAGTAACCACTAATATGTTGAGTGCTTGCTATTTTCTACTCACTATATAAGCTAAATTAATTACTATAATAACTCAGAGGTGGGTGGTTATTTAATTATTCCCATTTCTTAGATGAGGTAACTAAAACTCAGAGACCTTACATGACTTCTCCAAGGATATGGAACAAGAAACCGATTAAACTTTCCTTCCAAATCAACAAGTCTGACTTGAGAATATATGCTTTTTTATTTTAAAATATGTAACAAAATTTTAGAAATATTTTGCCTAAAGCCTTATTTTTTAAAGAACAATAAACTTACTTTTCAAATGCTATGATGAATTATGAGTTTTCTGCAAGCAATGATTGATAGGCCAAAAAATTGGACAACCTAGAAGAAATGGATAAACTCCTAACAACATACAACCTTCCACAGTCGAATCAGGAAGATACTGAAAATCCGAGCAGATCAATAATGAATGACTGAAAGCATTTCCTTTAAGATTGGGACAAGCCAAGGATGTCCACAGTCTCCACTTACATTCAACACATATTGGAAATCCTAGCCACAGAAATCAGACAAGAAAAATAAAAGGACTTCAAATTGCAAGTGAAGAAATAAACTGTGATTATTTGCAGGTTACATCATGTTATATATGGAAAACTCTAAAGACTCTGCTAAAAAAAACTATTATAACTAATAAATGAATTCAGTGAAGCTGCAGAATACAGAAATAACATATAGAAATCTCTTTTCTGTAAACTAATAGCAAACTATTACAAAGATAATTTTTAAAGTAATCCAATTTACAATAGAATCAAAAAGAATAAAGTTTTTAGGAGTCAAATTAACCAAGGAAATAAAAGACATATCCTGAAAACTATGAGATATTATGAAAAATATTGGCAACAACACAAATAAATGGAAAGACACACCACAATCATGGATTGAAAGAATTAATATTATTAAAATATCCATGCTACCCAGTGCAATCTATAGATCCAGTGCAATCCCAATTAAGATACCCAGAGCAATTTTCATAGATGTAGAAGAGATAATTTTATAATTTGTAGGGCTCCACAAAAGACCACTAGTAGCCAATACAATCTTGAGGAAAAAGAACAAAACTGGAGGTATCATGATTCCTGATTGCAATCTGCACCACAAACTGACAATAACTGAGACAGTATGGTGTCGATAAGAAAACAGGCCAGTAGATCAGTGGAACGTAATAGAGAGCTCAGAAATAAACTCATATAGTCAATTAATCTGCTGCCGTTGCTAAGTTGCTTCAGTTGTGTCCGACTCTGTGAGACCCCATAGACAGCAGCCCACCAGACTCCCCAGGCTCTGGGATTCTCCAAGACAAGAACACTGGAGTGGGTTGCCATTGCCTTCTCCAATGCGTGAAAGTGAAAAGTGAAAGTGAAGTCGTTCAGTCATGTCCGACTCTTTGCGACCCCATGGACGGCAGCCTACTAGGCTCCTCTGTCCATGGGATTTTCCAGGCAAGAGTACTGGAGTGGGAAGCCATCGCCTTCTCCGAGTCAACTAATCTACAGTGAAGAAAACAAGAATATATTAATACAATAGGGAAAAGGCAGTCTCTTCAATAAATGGTGTTAGGAAAACTTGAAATAAGTCAAACAAACATATGATATCACTCCTACACGATGTAAAATGATAGAAATTGAACTATTTATAAAATGGAAACAGACTTTCAAATACCAGAAAAAAACTAATGGCTACCAAAGAGGCAACATATGTGGGAAGAGGGACAAATAAGGAGTTTGGGATTAACATATACACACTGCAATATATACAATAGATAACCAACAGGGACCTAATGTATAGCACATCAAGTACTACTCAATATTCTGTGATAATTTATATAAAAAATGAATCTAAAAAGAATGAATATATGTACATGCATATATATATAACTAAATAACTTTCTCAAACACCTGAAACTAACACAACATTGTAAATCAGATATACTCCAGCAAAATTTTTTAAAAAGAGAAATTTGATATTTTAACTTAAGATATTGTTGAAAGTAATTATGATATTAATTACATTTATAAAGTATAAAATACTTTATAGTTAGACTCAATGATTTATAGAAAGTTATAGATTTGAATGAGTGAAAAAGTTGGCTTAAAACTCAACATTCAGAAAACGAAGATCATAGCATCTGGTCCCATCACTTCATGGGAATAGATAGGGAAACAGTGGAACAGTATCAGACTTTATTTTTGGGGGCTCCAAAATCACTGCAGATAGTGACTGCAACCATGAAATTAAAAGACGCTTACTCCCTGGAAGAAAAGTTATGATCAACTCAGATAGCATATTCAAAAGCAGAGACATTACTTTGCCAACAAAAGTCCATCTAGTCAAGGCTATGGTTTTTCCAGTGGTCATGTATGGATGTGAAAGTTGGACTGTGAAGAAAGCTGAGCACCAAAGAATTGATGCTTTTGAACTGTGGTGTTGGAGAAGACTCTTGAAGAGTCCCTTGGACTGCAAGGAGATCCAACCAGTCCATTCTGAAGGAGATCAGCTCTGGGATTTCTTTGCAGGGAATGATGCTAAAGCTGAAACTCCAGTACTTTGGCCACCTCATGCGAAGAGTTGACTCATTGGAAAAGACCCTGATGCTGGGAGGGATTGGGGGCAGGAGGAGAAGGGGACAACAGAGGATGAGATGGCTGGATGGCATCACTGACTCGATGAACGTGAGTCTGAGTGAACTCCGAGAGATGGTGATGGACAGGGAGGCCTGGCGTGCTGCGATTCATGGGGTCACAAAGAGTTGGACACGACTGAGTGACTGAACTGAACTGAACTGAATAGATTTGAATATAAATTTTAATGAATGTTAGTTCTCAAAACTCCTTTATACCTGTAAGGTCATCAAAAATCACATGACACATGTGCATAGAGTGTACTCCATGACTGCTCATGGGTCAAACAAGGAGGAGGAGAATTGTGGGTTAGAAGACATAAGGCCCTTAAAGCATCTTCCAGACAATAATGTCTCTTACAAGGAGTTAGATGCAGCCACTTTCATTAATAGTTTGGTGCTTTCTTACAAAACCAAATGTTTTCTTACTGTATGATCTGCAATCATTCTGCTTGGTATTTACTCAAAAGAGCTGAAAAATTACATCCACACAAAACCCTGGACATGGATGTTTACAGCAACTTTATTCATAATTCCCCAAACTTGGAAGCAACCAAGATGGCCTTCTGTAGATAACTGGATAAATAATAAACTGGCCCTTCCAGACAATGGGACATTATCCAGTGCTGAAAAGAACAAGCTGTCAAGCCATGGAAAGACATGGAGGAAACTTAAATGAATATGACTGAGGGAGGGAAGCTCCAACTACATGACATTATGGAAAAGGCAGAAGTATGATGAAAGTTAAAAAAAAAAAAAATCTGCGGTTGCCAAGGTTAGGAGTGTGAAGGGATAAATAGGTAGAATCCAGAGGATTTTTAGTGCAGTGAAATACACTGCATGATACCATGATGATGGATACACATTCAGTTACATTTATCCATATCCACTGGATGTGCAACACCAAGGGAGAACCCTAATGTAACCTAAAGACTTTGAGTGACTGTGATGAACCAGTGTAGGTTCATCAGGTATAACAAATGTACCCTCTGGTGTACAAGATGCTGAGGGTGGCTGAGAGTGGCTGAGTATGGTCACATAGGGGCAGGGAGTAAATGGGAAATTTCTGTACTTCCCACTCAATTCTCTGTGAACCTTAAACTGCTCTAAAAATTAGTCTTCAAAAAAAAGAGTTAAGCAAATATACTCAGAGGAAGTTTTAAAGCAGACATTTATATATGGAGAATTTTGCAACAGCTATAAGGAAAAGTCTTCAATAAAAATTTATGAAAGATGCAGACAATTTTCGTATGTCTTTTCTATGCAGATTCTCAACGAAATGAAATTCATACAATTAATTCAGAGCATTACTACTGTGAATTAAAAAAACAAAAGCAAAATAGATTTCCCTCTGGTGATTTGCAAAGAATCTAAAAGAATTAAAAGGTTAATTTCTCATATCTAAACTCTGGATGGACATTTGGAAGGACCTTAATGGTAGGTAACAAAGTTGAAATCTCTGGCTATCACATAAAGTGTGAAAGTCCTACAATTGAGGAAGCAAAGTTGACACTTTGAGGAAAAATTGAAGATACTGAAATGTTTTGTTCCCTCATTTGATTACTATTCAAATTTTCATGAGAATAATAGGGACTTTTTTTGTGGATGGAGCAGTGATATTTTGATCAAAAGTATTTTGCATTTCTTCAAATTATTATGTAAATGCCTGATTTATATCCCAATATTTTTCGTGTTAAAACACTGAAAACTGTTTGGAATGTCCTAAAGCATAGAAATATTGAACTGTCTTCACATTTTACAAAATTGCTTTAGTAAAGCTTTTATGAATTTTTTTTTTTTTGAGCTGATTTGGCCTGCCAGAAAGAGTTATCTCAAAGTAATTTCTCAGGTGAATAAATAACATGCTGAATTTAGCTTTTTTTTTTTTTTTGGTCTCTTCTACCTGAATGCTAAGTACAATCTTCTATGATTTATAGATTTGTGTTTTGGCATTCTTGTGATTTTTTTTTTTTTTCTGACAGTAATTGAACAACAGGTTCTGTACCTTCCTTAAATCCATCATTAGGCTGTGGTGTTGAAACTATCTAATTGGTAACAGCATTCTGAAAGTGGAGATAAACCACCTGGGAGGACTAAGCAACATTGTCTCCCTGAGAGACTACAGACTATAAATTACAATGTACACCATAGTTGTTAGCAGCAGCTTCCTGCCTGGAGAAAGGTCAATCACCCCTCAGGTCAGTGGTCACCAGTCTAGGGAGCGGAGCATCCTTGGCAGCTAGTGGATGGCAAATTCCAGGAGGGATCCCAAAGCTGCCACATAGATCTAAGGAACATGTCTCTTCTCTGCAACCGTAAGGTCCCATGCCTCATGCCATCTTGAGAGATTGAAGATTTACCTGAACTCTCCACACAGAGTGGGAATTGCTTAAGGAAACAGTTTCTATAGATTATCTGATAGGATTATCTCTGAAGGAAGGCCAGATGATTTTATAAGAATTCTCTGTTCTTGTGAGTTTAGCCTGGGTAATAAGTTTATCTTGTCTCATTTAGGAAGATTGCTTGGCACATTAAGTTTCTTTGTGAGCATATCACTGTACCCATAATGAACTCACAGTCTAATTTAGAGCAGCTCGAGTACCTTGAGACCATAGCTGGAATCCTGAGAGAGATGAAGAATGATGGAGTGAGATCCAAAATAATCAACAGTGGAATGAAAGGAAGGAGGGGCCATGAAAAATGTGTATAAAGGTCCCTTCTTGGGTTATGATTATGATAATTATTAATTTTTTTTTTTTTTTGCTGACAAAGCAAGAGATTTCACTGGGAAAGGGCACCTGGGTGGAGAGCAGTAGGGTAAGGGAACCCAGGAGAACTGCTCTGCCACGTGGCTCGCAGTCTTGGGTTTTATGGCGATGGGATTATTTTCCGGGTGGTCTTTGGCTAAAGGGATCCTAGAGTCAGCAATGGCAACCCAAGCCATATATATGGTGTCTGGATTGCTATTTGGAAAGTGAGTACTTTAGAGAAAGGTGAACTCCAAACCAAGTTTGAAAGAGGACCCATAGCTGGTGATGCACAAGCCAGGACCAAGTTGAGAGGTCCAAGCAAACTGTGTAGACTCGTTGCTCTCGTGAGCACTACTGTGTAGACACGTTGCTCTCGTGAGCACTGATGTACGTTTCCCTCCCAAGCCACAAGTCTGAGGCCAGAAACTGGTCCATGACCCAGAGACTGAATCAGGGATAGTGGGGAGACTAGGATGGGATCTCTCTTACACTTCTAGCAGCCTTTCAATAGAGTTGACTGCTTTCCCTGACCTCAAATTTACTCAGTGTTCACCTGAATTCCCATCTGCCCTCCCACTGAGGAAAGGGCTAGTGCAAGGAATGCTGAGCCTCCAGAAGGACCGAGTTCTCACTCGTGATGAGTTGGGAGAATCCCACCAAGTGTTCAGGGCTGCCTGTTGGGTCCATTTTTAAACACAGGAAAACACAGTTTGGATAAAGACCTAGTTCTCAATTTCTCAGAAAAAGAGATACTTCAGGATCATAATAAGTGCTTGTTATCGGGCCACAGAATTTACTAAAGGGAGAATATGATGGTGGAGCAGTATTTTACTCTACATTAGTGTGTATTTCTCATTTACATTTATCTGCACTTTGCTTTCTGATAAAAATGAGGCATCCATCCACTTCATCAGAAATTTTCATTGTTATAACAGGAATGCAAAAGAAATAATGAGCTAATATTCATCATTATCAAAATTGGTTTGATACAAGAATGATAAGCTTCATTTTTAGAAGATAATTCCAATACCAACTAATCTGTGTTGTAAATCTCTTGTGCTATGTCAAGAGAACATACATTATCTGAAATATTTATCTAATTATTTCAACAAGAAAAAGAAAGAAGAAAGCAATGACATAGCTCTCTATTACATTATTCTGGACTAGAATTTGCTCTGCCAAGGTCTGGAATCCCAGCATGCATCATAAAATGGTGCTGTGATAAGACTTGTGAATACGCATTAGAATTGATGCTGCATCAAGATTGGGTTGATGATCCTGGAGACATCTGTTTCCTAGATGTAAATCATTGAAGATGGATGGGAAAATGTTTGTAAAATTTTATTTTATTATTTTTTATTTTAATTTTTTTAAAATAAACATTTATTTATTTTAATTGGAGGTTAATTTTGAATCTAAAGCATTTCAGAATCAAAAGAAGTATTGTAGCAAAGATTAAACATATAAGAGCTGTTTTTAAAGTTGGTTTGTTCCTCATGGATGATAATAGAGTATTATTATTCAATTTATTTAAAAGAAAATTGGCCTAGAGATTTGAAGGAAATGGTCTGTCATTTGGGGGAGCTGAATAGATATAGACAGAAGGAATTACACTGAGATATTAAAAAGTATACATATCTCTGTATAATCAGGGGTCTTCTGCTACTCCTGATAGCTCAGCTGGTGAAGAATCTGCCTGCAATGCAGGAGACTAGCAATGTGAGAGAACTGGGTTGGATCCATGGGTTGGGAAGATCCCCTAGAGAAGGGAAAAGCTACCCACTCCAATATTCGATCCTGGAGAATTCCATGGACTATATATATGGTTCATAAGGTCTCAAAGAGTCGGACACGACTGAGTGACTTTAACTTTCTGCTACTCCAAATGGGATTTAAATTTTAAGTGGCAAACCTTAACACTTTAAAACCTTTTAAATTTTACAATATAGGCAATGTGACTATATTCCAGAGATACTGTTTTCTAAGATTTCTAAAAATGGTATAAAAAGTTTGGGAAAAAAGTCTCATGCATATAATACTGAAATTTATATATTTAAAATCCCTTACTTATTCATGCTGTGATTTTCAGTCTTGAGTATTATCTAGTAAATAAACGATGATGGAGAGGTTGATGGAAAGCTTATAATATTAACTGAACTACACCTTCATTTATTATTGCATATGTACCATTATCACAGTGATGTAAAGTGAGAACTTTTACAGAAACTTCAAAAAAAGAAAAAAAAATTAAGTGACTATATTAATGTAGCTTTATCTTTGGGAAATGGAAATATCCTTGGTTTAATTTTCAACTTTCCGTATCTTCCAAATTTTCTGTAAGTTCAAAATTCGGTAATGATTAAATACAGCCATGTATTGAAATTGAAAATGTGTTTTTTGAGAGGCAAGTATATTAGAAATTTAAAAAGAAATTCCCACTGTTCCTAATGTCCTAGGTTATCTATTAGCTAAAGACCTTCTGGAGAAAACTATGGACATTCTTTCATAAACTGAATCCATAACCACATCCCTCCCTTCACATCTGTTTAACCCTGGTGGCAGGACTTGATGCTTCTTTCCTCTTACACATCAAAAGACCTCAATTCAAGAGTCTGCTTCTCAATCGTCTTTAAAATTTGTCACTCGAAACATAAATAGTGCATTCTCATGTTCAAGCATCAAAGTCAATTTTGGCATATCATTTTTCTTTCCTTTTCTGTTTTCTCTTTTCTTCCTAACCTTTAAAAAAAATCTGTGTATATATATGTGTGTGTGTGTGTGTGTGTGTATTTATACATATGCATATGTGCATATGTTGTCTGTGTTAGCTGAATGGAGTTCATGTATTAGGTCAAATTTTTAGACATATGAATCCTCCCCACCCTTCTCTCAGGTAGTTGCCCAGGAGACAAGTCACTCACTGAAAGTAACACTCATTGACCTAGTTGTTGGGCAGATAAAACAAGAGTTCTAAGCTTTTAGAATGCATGGCATAGAAAATAGTTTTGCCAAGGTTTAAAAGTGAAAGAAAAAGTTGAAAGAAAATAATGGTCTTTCCATTCTAAACACTAAGAACTTGAAGGCCTCAGTTTCTAAATTTTCTATTGATATGAAAGAACTCAAGAAGTATGTGTCCATGGGGTGGAGTATGAAGGGAAAATGGGAGAGATATGACTGAAAGGACTGAATACTGGGTGTTTCATCCTGTCATGAAACAGGATGTAGGCCAAGTTCCAAAGCAGAAAATGATAGTTGCCCTGGGATGAACAGCCTCATAGACCTATTGGGCATTGATGTGGGGTATCAAATGATAAGGGAGAACTTGCTTCATCTGTTCATGATGAGGCCCCAAGAAAGCATCCTCCTTCCTGTGCTTCTGAGTTTCCTTTAATTTTCTGTGCTTACCTCTCACTCAACCTCCAATCCCAAGTCATGGAACTACATTAGTCTGCAGACCTAAAGGAGCTTAGATGCCAATCGTGATCAACCAAAAATCATGGCAGATCCCAGAGGAGGACAGAATCAGGAGTCAGGTGGGATTGTTCCATCTCAGTGGGAGCTGGAACAGAATGGTAAAGACTGAGATGCCCACAGCCTCCCAGTGGCATGGTGGCAGGTAGGCCCATCTTCTTATGCACAACCAGGACTGAGATGCCCTCCTGGGGTAACAGACAATAGTGAGTAATCCATGAAATTGACTAAGCTCAAGTCTGAAATGATTATTAAATTTGAATTTGCAGAATTCCCCTGGTGGCACAGTGGGTAACAATCTGCCTGCCGATGCAGGGGACACAGGTTTGATCCCTGGTCTGGGAAGATTCCACATGCTGTGGAGCAACTGTTTGTGTGCCACAACCACTGAGCCCATGCTCTGGAACCCAAGAGCTGAGCTCCAGGGCCCATACTCTGCAACAAGAGAAGCCACCACAACGAAAAGCCCACACACTGAAACTAGAGAGTAGCCCTTGCTCACAGCTAGAGAAAGCCCACGTGCATCGACAAACACCCAAAGCAACAACAGCAAAAAAACTGAATTGCTTACTTTTACTTGGAAGTATCTAGATTAATTATTCTGCTACTAAGCAGAAACAGGGGCTCAAGATTATTTCATGTGTTAATTCAGCAGATACTTTTGATCACCTACTATGAATCAGTGATGTTCTGGGCCCTCAGATGCAATACTGGGAAAAATAAACAGTTATAAACCAGCACCCATTCTAGGCTAGGGTGAGAAACAGAAAATACGCAAGTAAAAATAGAACATGTCAGGTGATAAGTGCTGTGGGGAATAAACAGCCATGATAAGGGATGTGCATTTTTGTGGGGGGCTATTTCAGACAGGTTGGGAGAGGAAGGCTTCCTGTAGAGCTGAGATTTCAGCAGAGACCAGCAGTAGGTGAGGAAGCACCTAGTGGGTGTCCCAGGAAATGATCTTCCAGGTAAAGAAGCAGGAAGAGAAAACACCTAATTAAGTTCCATACGAAAATCATAAGGCCAATATACAGTCTTAAAGAAATGTTCTTAATAAGGATACTGGTGATTTAAGTGTTCTTATATGAGGCCTCCCTGGTGGCTCAGTGGTAAAGAATCCCCCTGCCAACACAGGAAACACGGATGTGATCCCTGATATGGGAAACACCCACATGCCTCAGAGAAACTAAGCCTGTTCACTGCAAGTATTGAGCCTGTACTCTAGAACTTGTGCTCCACAATAAAAGAAGCCACCACGATGAGAAGCCCTCGAACCACAACAAAAGAGTAGTCGCTGCTTGTCTGCATAGCAGTGAAGACCCAGCACAGCCAAAAATATATAAATAACATTATTTAAAAATTAAAAATTCTTACATAATAAAGACATAGGAGTTTAGGAGTTTGGCTCCTTAAAGAATTTTGTTAACTATAATTGCTAATTGCTAAACATCCACAACAACCAAATCATGATTCATTAATTAGGTGTGGACAAGACAACCAGAAAAGATTGGGAAAAAATATAGACGGAACCTATACTGATACTGCTTTAAAGATATCTTAGGGTCTTATTCCAGGTTAAGGGACATGAAACTAGAAAGAGCTGGTTATTCACTTAGAAATCTGTGAATAAAATCTTGGCATATCAGCAAAATATTTTTTAAATTTATAAATTATTGTTTTATTGAATTATGGTAATCTTTCAAATGTTGACATATTTCATTTTACAGTGTTAAGTATCACATTAATTTCATTACCAACCCACCAGAAAAGTATTTAAAAATTAAGTAGTGTCAGAATTACAAAAGTGGATACAAGTTTTCCAAATTTCTACTTTTCATTTGAAAGTTCAAATTTTATCATTGGCAACAAAATTTATCAGATATGTTCACTATCAAAAAAATGCCCACTAAATACTCAGAACTGATGCTCTTGAACTGTGGTGTTGGAGATGACTCTTGAGAGTCCCTTGGACTGCAAGGAGATCCAATCAGTCCATTCTGAAGGAGATCAGCCCTGGGATTTCTTTGGAAGGAATGATGCTAAAGCTGAAACTCCAGTACTTTGGCCACCTCATGTGAAGAGCTGACTCATTGGAAAAGACTCTGATGCTGGGAGGGATTGGGAGCAGGAGAAGGGGATGACCGAGGATGAGATGGCTGGATGGCATCACGGACTCGATGGACGTGAGTCTGAGTGAACTCCGGGAGATGGTGATGAACAGGGAGGCCTGGCGTGCTGCGATTCATGGGGTCGCAAAGAGTCGGACACGACTGAGAGCGACTGAACTGAACTGAATTGAAATAAAGATAGCTTTTCTGCCAGTCTTTCTTTGAGATAAAAATGGTGCTTCATGAAAAACAGTAGCTAGTTTGGCTTTCAATTCAGATAAGTACACAAGCTACAGAGCAATCATTGTACTTTGATATGCAGCAGTAATGCTTTATAAATGCTTCCATTTTATCAGTCTGTAAACTAAACCAGCATTACTGGAGTATGGACATTTATGTTTTAAGATGAAATACAATATTAAAGGCATGCACATTATATGTATACTTCCATTAACAGATATTTTTGACAAATTTGCAAAATATTTGTCACATATATAGAGAGAACTTAACCCAAGCAGGGGAGAATGTGGGGTTTTAACATTTCTCATTAGTTTTATACATATACACCTCAGTAAGAGTACAGCATATTTTCACTCTACTTAGCCATTCTACTTTGATGCAAAATTCCACTGTGAGTGGATTTAATGGTGAATAAAATGACTGGAGATAAATGATACTACAACCAACACTATACACTACTCCCTTTTTGATTTGATTTTTTAAAACAAAGTCTTTTAAATACAAGAAAAGAGAAAAGATCAAACCAGCAAGGCAAGGCATGAATGATGTAAGTCATGGAAGCATGACAGTTAAAACTAAATTTCTGAATTCTTTCTTCACTGTTGGGCTATTATGTGTATGTATGTGGGAGTGAGATGGACTTGTAAATATGAACAACACATTGTGCAGCCCACATATCTTTCTGTCAAGCTTAGATCTAAGCAAAAAAGGAGTTGTAACACAAGAAGACAGAAGATCTGCATTCTCAATGCTAATTATACAGGAATGAAGAACCTACAGGGTCAGACAGACTATCAAGCTTGCATTTCTCAGCCAAAAGTAAGGTCATGGGATGTGCTCCTGAAAGTCCGAGTATTTTGTCTGAAATCAATTTTCAAGCTTAAATACATTCTAGTATATATATTTCAGAAGTTATTCAAGACTTCTTTATTCAAGAGCCTCCTCAAACTGATTTTACTCCTCTTTATGGTTTTATCAGTCAGTAGCTTTCTTTTTAAAAACACCTTTTATATTGCTTATTTATCTTAAATACCTTGCTTAACTTAAGAGCACTTTGATATTTATACATCAGGTGTTTAGTTATTTATGTGCACTGTTTTTGATTTTATAGATTTTTGTCTTTTTTTTTTACTTTTATTGAATCTTTTTTTATGTTTATCTCCCCTATTTCCTTGCTTTTAATTTCCCTTTCTTGGCCTTTATAGAGTTTACTTTAGGGGTGTGCATGTGTGTAAATATGTGCATTCATGATAGAGAAGACAAAGCTACATACAGAGCAGGCTGGAATGTTAGAAAATGGAAGACAGTTGCCCTGAGGAAATATATGCAATCCAACATTGATTGTACAAGAGTAAGTAATAATTCCACTGAAATTTGGAGTATTATTTGTTATACAGCATAATCTTGTACTGCTTAACTGATATAGACATGTTACTATTTAAGGTAGATAATATTCTGCTAAATAAAAATCTTAAATGCTGTGCATAATAATCATTTGTATCAGCTTAAAGACCATGGTTAAACTATACATCAAAAGTATAACTCAGAATATTATTGAAAGCTTTAGATATATTATTAAAAAAAAAGAAATATGTGTTTGCTGAAATTATGGCCTTTGGAACAAGTTAAGTTCTGTCAGCCTCATTTTCCTTGTACATAATGAATATGATGTGTTCCATAAAGTCATTGCAAGAAGTAAAATGTACTATCAGTGTCTTTGATGTAGGAAATTGATGTTATTTTTAAAAAGTTTACTAGCTCTCTTATCAAATAAATATCTTGTGAATCTATCAGTTTTTACAATGAAAACACACTCTTGAGTGGCAAGGTTTCATACTAAATATACAGTTCTTGAAATATGATCAAATAAATTACAGTCTAAACAAAGAGATTGCTGTTAAGAGTTTTTTTTTTTTTTTTTAATTCCAGAGTTCCAAAGTATGTAATATTATAGACATGGAATTGTTTGGATCAAATACAATATGCTCGGTAATAAAGTGTGTTGTGCTTGAAAATACATTCAACTTAACATTAAAGGCAAATGCTACAGCAGCTGGACCATTTTAAAGAGTAATCCACCAGACCTTTTCAAATATATCTTCTGAAACTCCCTATAATTATGGCTCTTTGTAACATGTCATTTTTCTGTTTTATTAGGAATGCAGCAGTAAGTCATATAATTTGTCCCTGAAACTGTTTTTAAAGCATGTTACTATAATTTGAATGCAAAATACAATAAAAGACCCAATAATTTTCTAAAATAGAATATTCATATGTCAGTGTTTTTGTACATCAGAAACTAACACCTTTTTTTCAAAATAAAATATTTCAATATTCCCTCCTTGAGTTTCAAAAAGTCTTATGTATTTTCAGGATAACTAAACTTTATTCTCTATGCAACAACTGTCTCTTATACACATCTAGATGTGTATAAGAGACAGGAACTGAACTGAATAGATTTGAATAAGATCAGGAGGTTCTCTTATGGCAATTCTATTTTAACACATTGGTTACCTTTAAATAGGCAAAACTATAGTAGTTAAAATAAAATAAATAAGTGATAACATGAAGACTTCTTTCAACGCTACTTTTGTTTATATTGAATGAAATATATCTACGTATGAGAAAACCTTAAAGTATTTTGAGCATAGCCAAGTTACATTCCTGTTGCTGCTGTAATAAGTGACCACAAATCTAGTGGCTTAAAACAATACACACTGTAATCTTACAGTTATGGAGGGCAAACACCAAAAATGGATCTTATGGGCTAAAATCAAGGTGTTCAGTTCAGTTCAGTTGCTCAATCGTGTCCGGCTCTTTGCGACCCCGTGAATCACAGCACGTCAGGCCTCCCTGTTCATCACCAACTCCTGGAATTCACTCAGAGTCACGTCCATCGAGTCCGTGATGCTATCCAGCCATCTCTTCCTCTGTCGTCCCCTTCTCCTCCTGCTCCCAATCCCTCCCAGCATCAGAGTCTTTTCCAATGAGTCAACTCTTTTCATGAGGTGGCCAAAGTACTGGAGTTTCAGCTTTAGCATCATTCCTTCCAAAGAAATCCCAGAGCTGAAACCCAATTCCTTCTGGTGGTTTCAAGCAAGCATCATTCTTTACCTTTTCCAGCCTCAGGCTCCCTGTGCTCCTTAGCTAATGAAGTGATCCTCCACCTTCAAAGTAGAAGCTCCACATCCTCCAGTTTCTGACTCTGATTCCATCATCACGTTCCCTTCTCTGGTCCTGATTCAGCCCCCTCTTGCAGGTTTGCTTGTACCTGAACCCACCTGGATTTTCAGGATAATCCTCCCATCTCAAGTTATTTTACTGAATCACATCCGCATAGTCCCCTTTGCCACCTATGGTACCACATTCATGGGTTCTAAGAACTAGGAGGCATCTAAGAATTTGGGGGTTATTATTCAGCCTAGCACAATATGCTTGATGTTTCTGAAATACCTAGTTATGGGTAAAACTAGGGACTTCTTCAGACAACATGATTGTATTTTAAAACTCAGAACATAAAAATGAACATGACTGATATTTTAAAATTAATCTTCCAGATTTTTCAAAAGACTCCAAATTGAAGGGTGATTTTTATAAACTGAAAAATCATGAAGCCTGTAACTTTTCCATTCTTTTCAGAAACTCCTCATTCAATTGATCAGAGCCAACCTCACGCCTCAGAGCTGTTGTGGGCAAATCACTCAAAGGCATCCCTTAGAAGGACTGCCCCTCACAAGCTAAACTTATGAAAGTTCTCTACAAATTGAATAGAATAATATTGCTCTTACTCTTTAGAAGTTTTTTTATACATAAAAAAACAATCAACTAAATTTGAATATCAGATAAATAATACATTATATTTTAGCATTGTGTGTTCTGAATATTGCTAAGGATATGCTTCTACAAAAAAAAATGCTTATCTGAAATTTAAATGTAATTAGGTGCCTTATAATTTTATTTACTAAGTCTGGCAGTCCTACAGAGAGATGATAATCATTCTTAAATGGCCATAAGAAAGGTGATAGTAATTTGAAAAAAAAATTTTTTTAAGCAGAAGGTGTAAGATTAAGTACAATATGAGAGTAAATATAAGTCTTTACTTTGTTCTTATTAAAGAAACAAGAAGATGAATTGCAAAATATATTAAAGACTAAAGCTCTTACAAATCTTTCTGAAAAAGACAAACACTGCAGGAGCACTGGACAAATGACACAAACAGAAAATTCCTAGGAAGAGCTAATAATCATGTGAAAATATGTCATTTGTTTTCATCATTGAAGAAATGTCAACATAATGAGTTTTAAATGCAAACTTAAAAAATATTGACAGTGCTCAAAGTTACCAAGAATCTGGGAAAACTGGGACTCTACACAGCTTTTGTAAAAGTCTAAATTGGTATAATAATAGTTTGCAGCAGTATGTGGGGATATTTATCTAAACATGAGTCATTAAAATTAAAACATACATGAGTCATTAAAATATAGCACCATAATATCAGGAAATCTCCTTTTACTCACAGAAAAGTTTAAACCCTTGAGCTACCTTTTTTTGGATGGCATACTGCTGGCCATTAAGGAGACGAAATCAAACCTCTAGGCCCACATGGAATCTCTGAACAGAAAAGGGATTTCTTTTTGTCTTCTTAAGTCTACACTCTTCTTTTGATTTTTAACTTTTACTTCCTCAACTCAAGCTCTCATCAGGGAGCTCCGCCCTAATCCCTAGAACCACTTCTGAATCCTTAAGTCAGAATAAGTGTGAGTCGCTCAGTCATGTCTGACTTTTTGTGACCCCATGGAATGCAGCCCACCAGGGTTCTCTCTGTGGAATTCTCCAGGCAAGAATATTGGAGTGGGTTGCCATTTCTTTCTCCAGGAGATCTTCCTGACCCAGGGATCACACTCAGGTCTCCTGCATTGCAGGCAGACTCTTTATTGTCTGAGCCACCAGGGAAATCCTAAAGTCAGAATAATCTTTCCCAAACTGCAAATCTGATCTTGAAACATCGCTTTCCCCGCTCCCCACCCTTGCTCCCACTCCAACCCTTTCACTGTCTCTAGTTTGCAGGATGAGGACTAGAAATGAAAGACAAAGTCCTTGGGACTCACTGACTCCATCTCTGCCTTCTTGCATCACACTTTCTGCACCTGCACATTGAGCTAGCTCACCTGGTCCCTGGAGTCCTCCTGCTATGCCCAACCTGGCTCCAGACCTGAACTCCACTTAAATGGTGACCTTACTCACCTGACATGCCCCAGCCATGCCTGGGCTTACTCAGGATGGGCTTTCCTTTCTCTGTGACGAGGTCATGGCCCAATTACAGGAGCATCTCTAGGGCTGCAGTATGCCGCTACTGGTCGGCACTAACCGTGAAGAACATGATGTTTCCTGTGATTATCTGATTCACATCTCTCTCACCCAATAATGACTAACAGAATGACAGCAAGAAGCTTGTCTGGTTTTGTCTCCATCATGGCAAAGTGTCTCAAAAATATTTACTGAACAAGTGAATAAAACATTGGTTTTTCTACACATGGAAATGGGCTGGTTAAGCAATGTAAGTAGGCATGATGGAGTCTTTCTCCCAAATTTCTGCTGTTGCTGCTAAGTTGCTTCAGTTGTGTCTGACTCTGTGTGACCCCATAGATGGAATCCCACCAGGCTCCCCATTCTTGGGATTCTCCAGGCAAGAACACTGGAGTGGGTTGCCATTTCCTTCTCCACCCAAATTTCTAACAGAGGCTTGAATCTCCCCAGATGACCAGTGACTGGAGAAGGGAGATGCTAGGTGCAGGCTGATATTAACTATTATTAACCCTAATCTGTCACTGCTCTAATGATCTCAGGGATCTTTCTAAGCCATTTTTACCCTCTTTCCCCACAATGGTTAAGTTACCCTTTTTCAGATTAATGAGATGCACCAAACACAGGAGAAAGCAATGTAGGTTGCTTGGTGCCAAGTGTAAGCTGATTTGGGCAAGACTGTAGTTTTGGACTCTGTGTTCCCTCTGGGCCTAAAGAGTTTACAATTGTAGCATAAATTATCTGTGTCAACCATATCGGAATTTTACTTGAATCAGATTAGTGTGAGATAGTCTAAGAGTTTGATGAAATAAGTAGAAACACAGTTTAAAGGAAAAAATTATGTATGCATACAGTTCTTAGTCAACCTTCTTGCTTTTCCTTATAACTCCCTCTGAATATGAGATAGTAACTGTTGTATATTTCTCTCACTGTATTCCCAAGGCAAGCAATGGCTAATTTACTAAGGTTGAGTCAACTGCAGAAATTTTAGTTTACGATCTTTACATTTTAAATACCCAACTCATCTGTACAACGAGAATGACCCCCTGTGGCTGGACATATCAACAGCATAATGCTCCCTTGTCTTTCTTCTCTTTGTCTTTTTTTTTTTGGAAAAAAAGTTATTATAAATGCAATTATGTACAATTTACTGGCAATATCACTTTACATCTCTATTTGGATTGGATCCTATTAGCAAGGGTAAAGAAAAAGATTTCAACATTATTTCAATCACTATATGTCATGACACACAGCAATAACTCATTACACAAATGAGTAGGGATATACCCCTAAAATCAGCTCATATCATTTCTTTTGGTTTATAACCCAAGTGCATGTTTGTTTCCAAAGTTTCCTAGGAACGTCCAGATGGTGCCATGGTGCTGAGTCGTCCTGGCAGTTCTGTTAGCATCTCTGTTTTACAATGATAGGAACTGCACATCAGCAAGGTTAAGATTTGCCTTGTCCTCTGGCTAGTAAAATGCTACTAATTAGCTCCATATTAGTGTCTTTTGGATTGAAAGTGTGTTACTTTTCTCAGGAACCCTGCTGTAATAAATTCAACGCATCATTAGAAGCTCAAGCTTTGGAGAGTTGATAATTTGAAATATATTTTCTATTTAAAACAGAAAACAAGGTTCTGTTGCTGGAGAGATGGAACATTGGGTTACTAGCATTTTCTAGCATGTTCTCCACTCCTACCTCCCTTGACCTTCTCAATACATCCCTTGGGCCCATGGACTTCATTCAGTGAAGACATTGTGAACCCCTGAACTTCTGAGCACTTACTGAATTACTCTCTGTGCCATTTATTTGCCAGTAAGTCACTGTGAAGAATTTTCCACAGTTTGTTGTGATCGACACAGTCAAAGACTTTGTCATAGTCAATAAAGCAGAAGGAGATGTTTTTCTGGAACTCTCTTGCTTTTTCGATGATCCAACGGATGATGGTAATTTGATCTTTGGTTCCTCTGCCTTTTCTAAATCCAACTTGAACATCTGGAAGTTCACGGTTCATGCCATGGTTTTTCCAGTAGTCATGTAAGGATGTGACAGTTGGACTATAAAGAAAGCTGAATGCCGAAGAATTGATGCTTTTGTGCTGTGGTGTTGGAGAAGACTCTTGAGAGTCCTTTGGACGGCAAGGAGATCCAACCAGTCAATCCTAAAGGAAATCAATCCTGAATATTCATTGGCAGGACTGATGTTGAGGCTGAAACTCCAGTACTTTGGCCACCTCATGTGAAGAGTTGACTCATTTGAAAAGACCCTGATGCTGGGAAAGAGTGAAGGCAGGAGGAGAAAGGTATGACAGAGGATGAGATGGTTGGATGGCATCACCAACTTGATGGACATGAGTTTGAGTAAGCTGTGAGAGCTGGTGATGGACAGGGAAGCCTGGCATGCTGTAGTCCATGGGGTCGCAAAGAGTCAGATACAACTGAGCAACTGAACTGAATTGAACTGAAGTCACTGTGATGTGAAGCAAAATCACATTTTCCTTGAATCCATTTGAATATTTCCTGTCACTAAAACTTCCCTGGTGGCTCAGGGGATAAAGCGTCTGCCTCCAATGTGGGAGACCTGGGTTCGATCCCTGGGTCGGGAAGATCCCCTGGAGAAGGAAATGGCAATCCACTCCAGTATTCTTGCCTGGAGAATCCCATGGACGGAGAAGCCTAGTAGGTTACAGTCCACGGGGTTGCAAAGAGTCGGACACGACTGAGCAACTTCACCTCACCTCAAATTCCCATCTGTTCATCTTCCAGATGAAATCCTTGAGGATAGGAGCCACACTGCCTGCTTTTCCGGGTTTCTCTATAGGGCGCAAAACAACCATCTGTCCATTGTAGGTCCTCTGTTAATTTGATCCTAAATTATCCAGGAAGAAGACTGAAATAATCGTAATCCAGCTCCCATAGTCAACATTTATGTATTTAAAATGCAAGTTGGTGCTGATTGGAGTACATAATATCCTTATTACTCAAATGCACACTTATATTTCAAAATGATACTTAATGATACCTCAGTGTCATTTTTTTTTGGTGTGTTTCTAGCCTATTAAGAATGAATTGAATATATTTCACCCACATTTTATGCATGGTGCAGGAAGAATACACGTGGAATTAAATATACAGAGAAAATACCATAATGATAATTCTTTTTTTTTCTTTTTAAGAATAAGGGGATATAAGTTTACTTTTTATTATTTTTTACTATAAATTTATTTATTTTAATTGAAGGTTAATTACTTTACAATATTGTATTGGTTTTGCCATATATCAACATGATAATTCTTTTTTACTACATGCTTTCCATCTTCCTATCACTGAATTCTCTTCAAGATTGATATAAGAAAATCCATGTTTACTTTCTTTTCTCATGAATGAAATGCTTTCTTTGGATCAGGTTCCTAAAGAAGTAAATATATATGTTTTCTTTGCCCTGATGTGCTTGAATCTGCCACTGCATCCTAGCAGAGATTCAGGGGCTGGGGGCGGGGGTGGCTGGGAAGGAGAGACTTGGAGGAACAGAGGTGATCAAAGGGCTGAGGGTATCAGATGCTTGGAAGGTCAAACTATAAACAAGCTCTGTCTTCTTCATTATCCTGAACTTTTTGTGCATTCAAAGCTATAACTTCACCCTTTCTCCTTTAAAGCAAACATTTAAAATCCAATCACTGGGTTATATTATCCAGATGTTGGAGACCTTGAAAGGTTATTCATGTATTTGTTTTAAAATGAAATATATTTCTCTCAAATCACACTATGAATACAGACTAAAAGGCCAGTCTGAAAGGCTTCTATAGCCAGACTTGTTTTATAGTTTCAGCTAAATATTAATTTTTATGACTGACCTACCCAGTCCCCAGTGCTGATAAGGTCTTTGAGAACATGATAGAATTACCACCAACAACAAAAAAATCCTTGTCAAGAAGGAAGATAACAGACATGTAGTTATGTGACTACCCCAATTAGCTCTTGTGTTTTCTCTGAGCGTTATGCTCTCTTGTCATAGTTCACAAATGTGAAAAATGCAGTAAGGCAGTCCATAATGATATTGGGAAGATAAATTCAGCCACATTCAGTGATTTACAGAATTCAGGGTTTAAACATGCACATCAGGTCTTCAGTGTCAGCAAATTTTAACCTAACCCTAAACATCTATTTCCACTTCACTGACTACACTAAAGCTTTTGACTGTGTGGATCACAGCAAACTGTAGAATTCTTAAAGAGATGACAATACCAGACCACCTTACCTGTCTCCTGAGAAATCTGTATGGAGATCAAGAAGCAGTAGTTAGAACCAGACATGAAACAACTGACTGGTTCCAAATTGGGAAAGGAGAACAACAAGGCTCTAAATTTTCACCCTGCTTATTTAACTTATATTCAGAATACACTATTTATGAAATTCCAGGCTGGATAAATCAAAAGGTGGAGTAAAAATTGTCCATAGAAATATCAGCGACCTCAGATACGCAGACGGTACCACTCTAACGGCAGAAAATTAAAACGAACTAAAGAGCCTTTTGATGAGAGTGAAAGAGAGGAGTGAAAAACCTGGCTTGAAACTCAACATTCAAAAAAAAAAAACTAAAATCATGAAATCTGGTCCCATCTTCATGGCAAATAGATGAGGAAAAAGTGAAAGAGGTGACAGATTTTATTTCTTTGGGCTCCAAAATCTCTGTGGATGGTGACTGCAGCCATGAAATTAAAAGATGCTTCCTCCTTGGAAGGAAAGATATGGTAAACCTAGTGAAAGCGAAAGTTGCTCAGCCAGTTTAGTTGTTCAGTACTGTCCAGCTGTTTGCAACTCCATGGTCTATAGCACAGCAGGCTTCCCTATCCATCACCAACTCTCAGAGCTTGCCCAAACTCATATTCATTGAGTTGGTGATGCCATCCAACCATCTCAACCTCTATCGTCCTCTTCTCCTCCTGCCTTCAATCTTTCCCAGCATCAGGGTCTTCTCAAATGAGTCAGCTCTTCACATCAGGTGGCCAAAGTATTAGAGTTTCAGCTTCAGTATCAGTCTTTCCAATGAACATTCAGGATTGATTTCCTTTAGGATGGACTGGTTGGATCTCCTTGCAGTCCAAGGGTATCTCAAGAGTCTTCTCTAACACCACAGTTCAAAAGCATCAATTCTTCAGTGTTCAGCTTTCTTTATGGTCCAACTCTCACATCCATACATGACTACTGGAAAAACCATAGCTTTGACTAGATGGACCTTTGTTGGCAAAGTAATGTCTCTGCTTTTTAATATGCTGTCTAGGTTAGTCATAGCTTTTCTTCCAAGGAGCAAGTGTCTTTTAATTTCATGGCTGCAGTCACCATCTGCAGTGATTTTGGAGACCAAGAAAATAAAGTCTGTCACTTTTTCCATTGTTTCCCCATCTATTTGCCAAGAAGTGTTGGGACCAGATGTCATGATCTTTATTTTTTGAATGTTGAGTTTTAAGCCAGCTTTTTCATTCTCATCTTTCACTTTCACTGTGAAGCACAAGCTGGAATTAAGATTGCTGGGAGAAATATCAATAACCTCAGATATGCAGATGACACCACCCTTACAGCAGAAAGTGAAGAACAACTAAAGAACCTCTTGATGAAAGTGAAAGAGAAGAGTGAAAGAAGAAAGTCACTCAGTCATCTCCAAACTTTGTGACCTCATGGACTGTAGCGTGAAGGCTCCTCTGTCCATGAATTCTCTAGGCCAGAATACTGGAGTGGGTAGCCGTTCCCTTCTCTTGGGGAATCTTCCCAACCCAGGGATCAAACCCAGGTCTCCTGCACTGCAGGTGGATGTTTTTACCATCTGTGCCACCAGGGAAGCCCTAGACACCATATTAAAAAGCAGAGATATCACTTTGCCAACAAAGGTCCATATAGTCAAAGCTATGGTTTTCCAGTAGTCATATATGGATGTGAGAGTTGGACTATAAAGAAGGCTGAGTGCTGAAGAATTAATGCTTTCAAACTGTGGTGCAGGAGAATACTTTTGAGAGTCCCTTGGACTGCAAGGGGATCAAACCAATCAATCCTAAAAGAAACTAACAGGATGGGGAACACATGTATACCTGTGGCAGATTCATGTTGATGTAGGCAAAACCTATACAATATTGTAAAGTGATTAACCTCCAATTAAAATAAATAAATTTATATTAAAAAAAAAGAAAAAAAAAGAAAATAACCCTAAATATTCATTGGAAAGACTGTTACTGAAGCTGAAATTCCAATACTTTGGCCACTTGATGCAAAGAGCCAACTCTTTGGAAAAGATCAATATGGGTGTGGCAGAGGATGAGATGGTTAGACAGCATCACCAACTCAATGGACATGGATTTGACCAAACTCTAGGAGATAGGTCCCTGGTGGCTCAGATGGTAAAGAATCTGCCTGCAATGCGGGAGACCTGGGCTACAGACCGTGGGGTCACAAAGAGTCAGACACAACCGAGTGACTAAGCACAGTACAGCACATAGTTTTCTTCTCCCTCTCTTTGGGAGATAGAGCATGCTATCCAGACAAAGGAGCCTGGCATACTGCAGTTCATGGGGTTGCAAAGAGTTGGACATGACTTAGTGAGTGACTCAATAACAATAACAACCTTACTCTTGACCCTAACATCCCAGGTAGTCTCATAATCAGTTTGTTTTCTGGATAAGAAGCTTAGCCATAGAAAGCAGGACCCTCTGAAACTGTAATCTTAAGACTGAAGGCTGCTGAGAAAGTAGCAAAGCTTTGAGGCTATCCCTGGGAGACAGGAGGCAGAAAGGTAGGCAGCCTTGGGTGGCAGGACAGAGGATCATGAACTTGATCATGGCAGCTGCTGACAGCCACTGGGGCTCCTCCATTCCTTTGGGGATTTCACTTTGTAATGGCTAAAGCTGAAGTTGCCCACAACTCCCAGCTCACGTTTAAACCTTATTTTATGAATCCCAAGTGTGGCCCCACTGCTTGAGTGGTGAAAGCCACACCCCTGGTGGTAAGATAAAATATGAAGTGTGTTTCCTAACCATGGAGAAAGCAATCACATCCGTGATGAGATTTGATTCACTATGGCCTCATCACCTATAATATAGGATGACACCAGGCTCAGCTGCCAACGACTGATATTAATTATCGAGGCTTGATTGGGGTTAACTGATTTTGCTTAAGGTTTCAGAATTCTCTAATTTCAGCTGTCGCTGTGATTCAGGACTCTAAATACTTATTAGAAATGACAGGATGTGCTAAATATGATTCTAGAAGGACTCCAGGCATTTCATTAGATAGCATCATCCTTTCCAAGTTGTAGTCATATGGAGTTCTTAAATTTGTATCTGAAATACTTTTGTTTCCAATGTATATCTGTGCTTACAAAAATGGTTCCTTTTCCTGTGTTTCTGAAACTATAATATTATCAGTTACAGAGTATACTTAAATATCTTCTTTATTTTGATAGGTAGAATGACATTATTATTATTAAAAAATACTTCATCCCAATAATATGCTAATATAGTATTTAAAAACCATTATTTAATAAATATCTTAAATATTTGCAAATTTAGTACAGATTAATATATGTATTTTTCCTCACTATCTTCCAAAAAACTGTTCTATGCATCTGTGTCTCTTTTGCTGTCTCACATACAGGGTTATCATTACCCTGTCTCTTATACACATCTAGATGTGTATAAGAGACAGGTATATTATTAAAGCATATTGAGTTGGTCTTCAAATATAACTTTACATATGTATTAAATCACATAGCAAAAACCAGAAGTGTTTTGATTTTATAAGAGGCTAATCTTATTTACAAATAGTCTTATTGAAGACACCTTAAAGAGTGAACTAATTCCATCATTGTTTTGCAACTAAAATCAAAGTTTACTTGTAAATAATACATTTCCATAATCCACAGTCTAAAAGTTTTAGGCCAAAAACTTTTTGTGGCCTAAAAGTTTTTCAGAGATCTCAAAGTGATGATAAAAAATATTGGCTTCAGTACAATCAAGGAAACAAAATAAACTCAGAGGCCATTAAGATAGACGACTCATCATCAGAAACATGATGTATTTTTTATGTCACAAAAATATTTTTTTACTTAAGAAAATTGACTAAATAAATAACATATTTTCTTCCTTTATAACAGCATGGCTTCCCTTGAAGACACTTGGGGGAAGCAGTGATTTTCCTAAGATACTGATGTATGTTCCTGTCCTCTATTGTTCAGTGACAACTTGCGACATACTGGGTTCAAGATGGCCCCATGTATATTGCCCTATGTTATTTATTTCTTCACAGCAGACTGGGATCTATTAGTTTAACACCTCAGTTCAGTTCAGTTCAGTTCAGTTGCTCAGTCGTGTCCGACTCTTTGCGAACCCATGAATCGCAGCACGCCAGGCCTCCCTGTTCATCACCATTTCCCAGAGTTCACTCAGACTCACGTCCATCGAGTCCGTGATGCCATCCAGCCATCTCATCCTCGGTCATCCTCTTCTCCTCCTGCCCCCAATCCTTCTCAGCATCAGAGTCTTTTCCAATGAGTCAACTCTTCGCATGAGGTGGCCAAAGTCCTGGAGTTTCAGCTTTAGCATCATTCCTTCCAAAGAAATTCNACCATCTGCAGTGATTTTGGAGGCCCCAAAAATAAAGTCTGACACTGTTTCCACTGTTTCCCCATCTATTTCCCATGAAGTGATGGGACCGGATGCCATGATCTTCATTTTCTGAATGTTGAGCTTTAAGCCAACTTTTTCGCTCTCCTCTTTCACTTTCATCAAGAGGCTTTTTAGCTCCTCTTCACTTTCTGCCATAAGGGTGGTGTCATCTGCATATCTGAGGTGACTGATATTTCTCCCGGCAATCTTGATTCCAGCTTGTGTTTCTTCCAGTCCAGCGTTTCTCATGATGTACTCTGCATAAAAGTTAAATAAGCAGGGTCACAATATACAGCCTTGACGTACTCCTTTTCCTATTTGGAACCAATCTGTTGTTCCATGTCCAGTGACCTGCATGCAGATTTCTCAAGAGCCTCACTAATGCTAAATCCAAATTTAGACACATTCAGTTGGTTTAATATAGCCCCAGTACAGACACTCTGAGCCGGTTAGACCTGCCTGCCCTTCCTCACAAAACTACACCACATCTGCTGGTCTTAGGTAATATACATCTGACGTGGAAGACCCCAAGCCCCTGACTTTGCAGCCCTCTGACCCACAGGTACTGCATCCCCCCACTGAGTGATGTCATGGAGACCTGCGAGTCCACTTTCTGATGGTCTTTCTCCCCAGGACACCCATCCCCTCATCCACTTCTGCATGATGACTTCTGGGAAGGTTCCTGCTATCAAGGGCACCCCTGGAGACACACTTGTCACAGTTTGGCCCAAGTAGAGAGTGCAGAATACTGGAGTCATCTTATGATCATTTGTTTTTCCCTCAATCAGTCAAGAAAGCCCTTGTACTCACTACAATACTTTCAGGTAAGAAAGAAATCAACAAATTTACTGAATATAAAGGTAAAATCTCAGGCTTTATATAATCTTTGTGATTGTTTATCTGTCAATATTTTCTAGTTGTACTCCTGGCATGATCTGACAGGGGCAAATTTAATTAAGTAGACCACAATAATCTGAGGGTTTTTCTGGTGACTCAGCCATAAAGAACCCACCTGCCAATGCAAGACACATGGCTTCCATCCTTGGATTGGAAGATCCCCTGGAGAAGGAAATGGCAACCCACTCTAGTATTCTTGCCTAGGAAATCCCATGGACAGAGGAGCCTGGCGGGCTGCAGTCTATGGGGTCACAAAGAGTCAAACATGACTTAGCTACTAAACAACAAGACAAATCTGAAAGAATTTATCAATATGTGTCTTTTCCTCCATAGACCCTGGTGCTTTTTCCTCACCAGTTTTTCCCCACAGCTATGAAAAGAAAGACAAACATATATTTTTCTCTGCATAAATTCTTCACCATTGGTTTTTAGCTGTATTGTAGGAACTTTTATATACTTGAATGGCACAATGAAGTGAAAAAATCCAGAAGGGTTATTTCATGTTTCTTGCTGTATATAAAGGCATTTCATATAGAATTTCAATTTTTATTCTAAAATTTCAATCCAAAAGGTAAATTTTGAATATTTTGGTACTGTGGTAAATATATATATATATATATAAAATTTACCATCTTAACTATTTTTAAGATTATAGTAAAGTAGTGTTAACTGTATGCACATTGTAACACACTCTGGAATTTTTCATCTAATGAAACATAAATGCTATACCCACTGAAATTTCATTTTATCCCTCCCTCTGCTCCTGGAGACCACCACTTTTTCTGTTTCTAAGAGTTTCACTATTTTAGAAATTTCATATAAGTGGCTTCGTGCAGTATTTATATTTTGTGACTGGCTTCTTTTGCTCAGAATAATATCCTCAATGTTCATCTCTGTTGCAGCACATGAAAGGATTTCCTCTATTTTCAAATGTTGAATAATATTTCATTTTCTACCTATCGATCCACCCCCCTATTCATCTATCTATCACCTATCTATGACAAATTTTCTTTATCCATTTATACATCAGTGGACATTTTGGATGCTGTATCTCTTGACTATTGTGAATAACGCTGCAATAAACATGAGAGTGAAAATGCCTCTTCAAGATACTAATTTCAATTGCTTTGATAAATACTCAGAATTGGGATGTTGATTCATGTTATAGTTCTATTTTTTAAAATTATTTTGAGCAACAACCATACTGTTTTATATAACAGAGTGCATCATTGTACATACCCCAATAGTTATAATTTTTCCACAGCCTTCCCAACACATTAATCCTTGATATTTTCTATTTTTTAAAAATAGTGAACATCTTAATAGGTGTGATACCTGCTTCTGCTTTATTGACTATGACAAAGCCTTTGACTGTGTGGATCACAACGAACAGGGGAGGTGGGAGGGGGGTTCAGGATGGGGAACATGTATACGCCCGTGGCAGATTCATGTTGATGTGTGGCAGAACAAATACAATATTGTAAAGTAATTAGCTTCCAATTAAAATAAATAAATTTAAATTAAAAACAAAAAAACAACAAAACAAAAAAAGAAAATTCTTAAAGAGATGGGACTACCAGACCACCTGACCTGCCTCTTGAGAAATCTGTATGCAGGTCAGGAAGCAACAGTTAGAACTGGACATGGAACAGCAGACTGGTTCCAAATAGAGAAAGGAGTACATCAAGGCTGTATATTGTGACCTTGCTTATTTAACTTATATGCAGAGTACGTCATGAGAAACGCTGGGCTGAATGAAGAACAAGGTGGTATCAAGATTGTTGGGAAAAATATCGGATATGCAGATGACAACACTCTTATGGCAGAAAGAGAAGAACTAAAGAGCCTCTTGATGAAAGTGAAAGAGGAGAGTGAAAAAATTGGCTTAAAGCTCAATATTCAGAAAACGAAGATCATGGCATCTGGTCCCATCACGTCATGGCAAATAGAAGGGAAAATAGTGGAAACAGTGACAGACTTTATTTTGGGGGACTCCAAAATCACTACAGATGGTGATTGTAGCCATGAAATTAAAAGACGCTCGCTCCTTGGAAGAGAAGTTATCACAAATCTAGACAGCATAATGAAAAACAGAGACGTTACTTTGTCAACAAAGGTCCATCTAGTCAAAGCTATGGTTTTTTCAGTATCATGTATGGATGTGAGAGTTGGACTTTAAAGAAAACTGAGTGCCAAAGAATTGATGTTTTAGAACTGTGGTGTTGGAGAAGACTCTTGAGAGCTCCTTGGACTGCAAGGGGATCCAACCAATCCATCCTAAAGGAAATCAATCCTGAATATTCATTGGAAGGACTGATGCTGAACCTGAAACTCCAGCACTTTGGCCACTTGGGAAAGATTGAAGGAGGGAGAAGAAGGGGACGACAGAGGATGAGATGGTTGGATGGCATCACCAACTGAATGGACATGAGTTTGAGTAAATTCCGGCAGTTGGTGATGGACAGGGAGGCCTGGCATGCTGCAGTCCATGAGGCTGCAAAAAGTTGAATATGACTGAGCGACTGAACTGACTAACTGACTGACTAATAGGTGTGAAGTGATGTCTCATTGTGATTTTTATTTGCATTTCCTTGATGATAAGCGCTGTTGAGAATCTTTTCATGTACTTGTTATCCATTTGTATATCATCTTTGGAGAAATGTCTATTTAAATCTCTCACTCATTTTTAATTAGTTATTTGTTCTGCTGCTGAGTTGTAAGAGTTTTGTATACATTCGGGATATTGACCAGATACATAGTTTGCAAATATTTCCTCTGATTCTCTAGGTTACCTTTTCACTCTGTTGGATGTTTTCTTTGCAGCACTGAAGGTTTTTAGTTTAGAGTAGTGTCATAGAACTTCCTTGGTGGCTCAGACAGTAAAGTGTCTGCCTACAATGTGGGAGACCTAGGTTCAATTCCTGGATCAGATCTCCTGGAGAAAGAAATGGCAACCCACTTCAGTATTCTTGCCTGGAAAATCCCATGGACAGAGGAACCTGGTAGGCTACAGCCCATGGGGTCGCAAAGAGTTGGACACGACTGAGCGACTTCACTTTCACTTTCCGTGTCATTTAACTATTCATCCTTTTATTGCTTATGCTTTATTCTTACATCCAAGAAAGCATTGCCAAATTCATTGTCATGAATTTTTCTCCTGTGCTTTCTTCTAGCAGCTTTATAGTTTCAGATTTAAATGTTTAGGTCTTTCATCCACTTTGACTTATTTTTTTGTATGTGTGTAAAAGGTTTCAACTCCATTCTTTTGCATGTGGATATCCAGTTTTCCAAATGCCATTTTTGAGGAAAGTTCCTTTTCCCCACAGTGTAGCCTGAGTACACTTGTGGAAGACCAATTAAAATATATGTGAGGGTTTATTCCTGGATGCTCTTTTCTGTTTTGTTGCTCTCTGAGCCTGACTTTATGCCAACGCAGTACTGTTTTCATTTTGTAGCTTTGCAATGGTCACAAAGAGTCAGACATGACTAAGCAACTGAACTGAACTGAACTGAATACGTTTTGAAATCAAGGAGTATAAGGCCTCCAACTTTACTTTTCTTTCTCAAGGTTGCTTTGGTTACTGGTGTTCTTTGATATTTCATATGAATTTAGTATGATTTTTCCATTTCTTCAAAAAAAAAAGTCTATTGAAATTAATGGTATTACATCTGCTGCATGCTATGGGTATTATGGGCATTTTAACAGTATGAAATCATTTGATACATGGATGCAGGATGACTTTCCACAATGGATGCAGGATGACTTTCCATTTATTTGTGTGTAATTTCTTTCAGCTATGTTTTGTGTTTTTCAGTATACAAGTCTTTTGCCTTCTTGATTAAGATTATTCTTAAGTATTTTATCTTTTTTGATGCTAGTATTAATGGGATTATTTTCTCAATTTCCTTTTAGGTTGTTCATTGCTAGTGTATAGAAATACAGTTAACTTTTGTGTGTTTATTTTTATATAGTGCAACTTTGCTGCATTTGTTTATTAGTTTTAAGGTTTTTTGTATGTGAAATCTTTCGGGTTCTCTACATATAAAGTCAAGTCATCTGTGAATAGCAATAACTTTGCTTCTTACTTCTTGCTTTCCAATACAGATGTCTTCTATTTCCTTTTCTTGCCTATTTGCTCAGGTTAGCATTTCTAGTACAAGCTTAAAACATTCAAGAGTATATAGTATTGCTCATTTGTTACAGAATGCCAATACTTCTCTCATCTATTAGTGGGTGTGAGCTTTGAGTTGCTCTTCTATTTGGAGGGATTCATGGCCAGTAATCAGTGGTGTGGGGGGCATAGTAATAATGATATTACTAATTAGCTGTTTTTATTTTACAGATTACAACTCTCTATGTAATTCCACTTTACTCAGTGACATACTTTTCAAAATGGAGGTATTATTATTATTGTCTGTGTTTCTACAATGGACTGGAAACAATTGCCCCAAAGCAATTAATGAGACTTCTGCTCTTGTTAAAAAATAGACAACAGAGAAAGACAAATATTATATGATTTCATTTATATATGGAATCTAAAAAAAAAGATCAAACACAGCAACAGCTCATAGAGAAAGAGAACAAACTGATGATTACCAGAGGAGAAGGGGGTGGGGAAAAGAAATGGGTGAAGGGGGTTAATTGTATAAATAATGATGGATAATAACTAGACTTATAGTGGTGATCACTTTGTGTAGTGTATACAGATACTAATTTATTATATTGTATACCTGAAATAAAATATGATGCACAATAATAATACAATACTAATATAATGTACATAACAATGTTACTTCAATTAAAAAAATAAAGAGAAAAAAGAGCTTCATGCAGGCTTTCAGGAAAGGGAAAAAAAGACAATAAAATGTGAAATACAAAGCTTATTTTCTGAGAATAAAAAAAAAAAAAACAAGCTATGAGATTCATTGTACTTGATCCCTGAGAAATATTTACAAGCAATCTAGTTTTGAAAAGAAAAATTGAGCCATATTTCACTTTAACTATAACTACAAAGTCCTTGACTGTCCCCTCTCTCTTGTATTCAATATGCCACGATCATAAAGTGATTAATCTCAGGATGACTTTGTTGAATGCTAGAGTGACCTGATTAAATCATCCAACAAAGAGAAATACAGTTTTTTACTGGAAAAGATCCATGTTGTCAACATAGTTCATCAGAGCTGACTTAACGTACATGAAATTTCTTGCAGCTTTGGATGTTTTCTCTTCCATGTAGACCTATCTTCACTTAAGAAGACTGAGAAATGCCTGATTTGTGTGCAAAACCACACAAGCTAAATCTTCTCGGTTGGAGAACACTGCACTGAGGACTGGGACAAAAAAGAAACAAATGTAAATGCTGAGACCTCATAATCAAGTCAGGTCTCAGACGCATCAACCCTTAAGTAAAATACATTGTCAAATCACATACAATAAGAGGCCCAATATCTTCATTTTCTCTCACTGCTTTTTTGTTCACACATCCTCTTTTAGCTCTGTGAAATGTTCTTTCCTTTTATTCATCATTAGACTCATTCTAACTCATCCTTTGAGACCCTGCTCAAATGAAATCTCCATAGGTGGGTTTTATCCCTCTTTCCAGAGTCAGGAAGGAAGGATGCTGCTCCCACAGTATCTTGCTGTTATACATACATCACAGCAAGATTAGATTTATTATGTGATAGTCTATAAGGCTGAAATTTTTAATGTGGGTGATAACATTTCCTTATGCCTCTTCCCTTAAGCCTAACCATAGGAAGTAATTAAAGGTTGCCTACATACAAGAAACACAAAGTCCAAAGTGCAAGAAAACACCAAAGTGAAAATGCTTGCTACTGCTAAGTCACTTCAGTCATGTCCGACTCTGTGTGACCCCATAGACGGCAGCCCACCAGGCTCCCTGTCCCTGGGATTCTCCAGGCAAGAACACTGGAGTGGGTTGCCATTTTCTTCTCCAATGCAAGAAAGTGAAAAGTGAAAGTGAAGTTGCTCAGTCGTGTCCGACCCTCAAGGACCCCATGGACTGCAGCCTTCCAGGCTCCTCCATCCATGGGATTTTCCAGGCAAGAGTACTGAAGTGGGGTGCCGTTGCCTTCTCTGGAAAATAGCTTATATTGATTCTATTGGAGATGATGGAATAAACTGAGGAAAGCTGCCTGACAGTGAAGATATTTGAGCCAAATCTTTTAGAAAAGGAAGTAAAAATAAAATAAAATAAAATAAAATAAAGGCATGTCTGGGGAAAAGAACTTTTGGATCAATTACACAGATTCTAAATTGAAAAGTTATAGAAATCTCTACTTATGCATTTATTATAGCCATGTTCTCTTAGTTTAATCTACTCTCTAAAATCTCCTCTCTGCTTTTTGAACATATTTACCTATTATATTTTTTAAATTCACTGTATCATTTGACTCAATATATTTATTTTGTTTTCTCTCCCATTCACTTGATCACTTGCAGTAAAAGGGAATTTGTAATAGGTTGGACAAAATGCTTTGTTTCCTATTAAAATGATTTGAAAAATGAGTCAGAGTAAGAAATAGTCAGGTATTGGAAGAACTTCACAGTGGAACTCTTGGTGTAACAAAAAACACACTTAGACTCCATATCAGATCAGTCCCTTTAGCTCTAACCCTTGTGCTCTGTTGCCCTGGCTTAGTCATGCTGCCTCTGACCTTCTGTAAAACAATGTTGCTACAGTCTGAAATACACAGCATAGCTCATTATCAAGGCTCTGCCTCCCCAGCTTGACCTTGTGGATGAAAAATTGTCACCGATCATCTCCCTCTACAAGGATGAATTCAGTAGCCACTGCAGCTGTCAACCCTCAACATCCCCTGAAAGGAGTTCAGGATGGAGATCAGGAGTGAGGCATCTGGGAAAATAAAGCAGAACAGGGCTTCAGACAGTTAGATGTGTTCAGGAGAAGGTTTTATGAGCTCAATTTCTTGTATCTTCTCACATCTAGAAAAACATTAAAATTGCTAATGGAGACACCTGCTCCTGTAACTAGCAACAACCTTCTGCCAAAATGTGTGCTTGACTGCACCTACTCTCTTCACCAAAATCTAAGATAGATAGATATTGACCTCCCTTCTACTTCTTCAGAGCAGTTCCTCAGAGCTATCTAGATGCTGTCTCCTGGGCTAGAGTCCCCATTTTGCTCCCAATAAAACTTAGCTCACATTATGAATATTTCTCAGTTGACAATCTTTAAAAGTATAACAACTTTATTCAAATATAGAGATAAAAAATTGCAGAACAGAGAATAGATCTGTCTTGGAGGTTTATAGGAATATTGTGACCTGACCTTTGTGGACAGATACGAGAACAAAGGATTCCTGCGTTAAGTTGTTTTCAACAGTCAGCCACCCTCTCCACTTTTAGTATAAAAGAAGACTGAACTCTAACTCAGGTAAGATGGTTCTTTGAGACATGAGTCCATCATCATGTCAGTCTGTTGGCCTTCTGAATAGTTTTTATTCCTTGCCCCAACAATTTGTCTCCAGATTTATTGGCTTGTCATGCAGTGAGCAGTATGAACTTGGACCTAGTAACATCATCATCCTTGGTTATTGAGCCTGAACAATTGTTTCTCTTCAAAATGGGCTGTCAATAGCATAGACTTTTGCTAATTCAAAAAAAAGACTCTACTATAAGATTGAACAGTGTTCTAACAACTGATACATGTGTGGCATTCTTCAGAATTACCACCAAGAGCAGGAACTGTATAATTTCCCTCCCTTCTGTGCAACTGGTGTACTTTCAGGGCAACATGGTCTTATAGTAGGATAAGATAGAGCTCTTAGTGAGAATTTGTTTAGAAATGATCACACAGCAGAAAATTTTGATGTGCTCAGTGTAGTTAAGTGGTGGTGGGTCTCCACAGAATTTTTTTTTTTTTTTCACATGGAATGCAGGCTACAGTGATCCAGATATCTCCCTGCTAGATTTTTTAACAGAAAAAGGGTCATGATTGGGCTGCTATGGTGGAACATATGCTTACTGGGTGGGGATTAGAAGGATTCAGGAAGACAGCTACCTTAGAAAAATATTGATGTAAATATCAGGAAATCTTCGGTTCCTTAGTGTCAAAGAGAAGGGCTGCCACTGATGCGAAGAGATGGAACATTTCTATTCTCTTTGTATTTCTCCTTCTTTTATATTACTAAAATGTTATTTTCAATGTATTCATATCTTATGAAGTATTTAGAGAGTATTCCAAGTACCTACAATCTCAGTGTAATACTTCATTTAATGTATTATTTTTGTATTTATTATCGAGCAGCATGAAAAAAGGGAACATGTTTGCATTTGAAATTTTCACATACATAAGAAAAACACACTGATGCCAAGGTATATTGGCTTACAGTCTTTTACATGGCTTAATTCCCGCCTGAGGTTATTATACTGTGTTTTTGTATATATATATATATATATATATATATAGGAATTACCTGAAGGTTTTCATATAGGGATTACTGTTTTTCCTAAAGTTTCACTCAGGAGCACTTTCACTTTGGAACAGTGTCTTAGCAGAATTGCCTTAAGGATTGTGTAAGATAACCAACATGAAAAAAGCTTTATAAATTATAAGGTGTTATATAAATTAAAAAGTATAATTTTTTTTTGCATTTTGATTGTTTTATTTTTTAAATATAAATTTATTTATTTTAATTGGAGGTTAATTACTTTACAATATTGTATTGGTTTTGCCATACATCAACATGAATCTGCCATAGGTATACACGTGTTCCCAATCCTGAACCCCCCTCTCTCCTCCTTCCCCGTACCATCCTTCTGGGTCGTCCCAGTGCACCAGCCCCAAGCATCCAGTATAATGCATCGAACCTGGACTGGCCATTCATTTCATATATGATATTATACGTTTCAACACCATTCTCCCAAATCATCCCACCCTCTCCCTCTCCCACAGAGTCCAAAAGACTGTTCTATGCATCTGTGTCTTTTTTGCTGTCTCACATACAGGGTTATCATTACCATCTTTCTAAATTCCATATATATGTGTTAATATACTGTATTGGTGTTTTTCTTTCTGCCTTACTTCACTCTGTATAATCGGCTCCAGTTTCATCCACCTCGTTAGAACTGATTCAAATGTATTTTTTTTAATGGGAGTATAAATATTTTAAGAAATTTATTAATCAGCTTTGTTTTGCTTTGGTTTCTAGTTTACTGAAAAACTCACCTAAGAAGAAAAGTGATAAAAGAATATCTAGTTGGGCTTTTCACTGGAACTGTGAGTATACACACCTTACTTTCAGAATTGTTATCTGTGTAAATTTTATTAATCACAAGAATAAGATATATTATTTCAATTATTTGTGTCTCCTTTTGTATTTCACTATAAAATTCAAGATATTCTTTGTTATATACTGAAGTGCCTTCCCTCAGAATTCATATGTTGAAGTCTCAGCTCCCAAAGTGATTATATTTAGAGATAGGCCTTTAAGAGGTAATTACATGAGTTCATAAGTGTGGGCCCCTAATTTGGTAGAATCGGTGTCCTCATAAGATGAGGAATATTCCTTGAGCAAAGGCCATGTAAGGACACAGTGAGCCAATGGCCATCTATAGGCCAGGAATCTGGCCTCCAGGACATGAGTCAACCAGAACCTTGATCTTGAACTTCTTGCTTCCAGAATTCTGACAAAATAAACTTCTGATGTGTAAGCCATGCAATCTATGTTATTTCCTTATGACAGCCTGAGTAGATAAATACGGTATTTTTAAGTTGGCTGTATCATTCCTGTAAAATCCCAGTTTAGTTTTGAAAACAATGATAATGCAAATAATGATATATTTGACTTGTTTTCTCAATAATTGCTCTCCTTACATAAATTTCTTAGCTATTATCATGCAAACAACTTATTGGGCAGTACTGAAAATTATTGATGATGTGTCTTCTTATAGGAATGTGTCACATATTAATTCAATAGTTAGCCTAATATTGACTATGAGGATTTGAGGTGTTCTGTTATTGGTGCTGTAATAAAACTCCACATGGTAGGTGGCTTGAGGTGAGGTGAGGTGAAGTTGCTCAGTCGTGTCCGACTCTTTGCGACCCCGTGGACTGTAACCTACTAGGTTTCTCCGTCCATGGGATTCTCCAGGCAAGAATACTGGAGTGGGTTGCCATTTCCTTCTCCAGGGGATCTTCCCGACCCAGGGATCGAACCCAGGTCTCCCACATTGGAGGCAGACGCTTTAACCTCTGAGCCACCAGGGAAGACCGGTAGGCGGCTTAAACAACAGAAATGTATTCTCTCACAGTTCTGAAAGCTGGAAGTCCAAAATCAAGGAGCCAGTGGGGCCAGCATGCAACTGTCTCCCTCTTCTAGCTTCTGGTGGATGCAATACGTCCCAGGCTTTCTTGGATTGTATGTGCATCATTTAAACTTCTGCCTCCAGCAGCACATGACACCCTTGCTGGGTGTTTCTACCTCTACACAATATTTACTTCTTCCTGTGAAGACATCAGTCATATTGAGTTGGGGCTCATGCTAACAGCCTCAGCTTAGCTTGCTTATATCTGCAAATATTCTATTTCCAAATAAGACCAATTCACATGTACCAGGGGTAGGACTTCAGCATATCTTTGGGAGACACAATTCAATTCATAACAGAAACTTAGATCATCAGAATGTCACAAAATAATTATTGGATTACTTGAATTTTAGCATATTAGAGTTTTATCAGACCTTATGTATTCAAATTTGTGCAATTTGCAGAAGAATTTCTGTGTAGAGAGGGCATGACTGGCCTTATGTAGCACAATGACTTGATGGCAAGGCAGCAATCATTCTCATTTTTAATGTTATTTAATCAATTAATTTCCACTTTGCAATATAGATATTGTACTAATATTACGACTAATATTACACTTAGTCATTTAATTAGAAGGTAAATATATACTACTTATAATTTAGAACTATTTTCGAAAAGCAGTATTGAGTACATATTTGAAGTGTTAAATCTTTTATATATATTTTTCTCAATTCTGACAATAACCTGGTAAGATATTTTTGCTCTCATTTCAAAGATAAGGAAGCTAAATGTCAAAATTAATATTTAAGTGACTTGGTTGAGGTTACATAGCTTGTTGTTCAGTCTCTAAGTCATGTCCGACGCATTGCAGCCCCATGAAATGCAGCATTCCAGGCTTCCCTGTCCTTTAGCATCTTTCAGAGTTTGCCGAAATTCATGTCCATTGAGTTGGTTTTGCTATCTAACCATCTCATCTTTTACCACCTTCTTCTCCTTTTGCCTTCAATCTTTCCCATCATCAGGGTCTTTTCCAATGAGTCAGCTCTTCGAATCAGGTGGCCAAAGTATTGGCGCTTTAGCTCATATAGCTAGTAAATGACTAAATTGGGATTAGATGCTTCATCTGCCTATTGCCAAAACTCATACTATTTCTAGAACAACATGAGGGCCATTTAATAAAACAAGAACTTCAACGGTGTTTGGACACTTAACACTGTGAGCTTTAACTAAAATCAATGAATTTATAAATGACAGTTTCTTTTCTCAGTAATGCTGCTATTGGATACTAGGGAAAATTCTTAAACATGCAGTAATTTCTTAGTGTATCAACAAACTTACATAGCAGAAAGTCACAATTTCTAAAATACTTTTCTGACATAACACTAAAATATATCTTTTATATTTCACAAGGACATATGCAGAATACTTTGTTTCCTGATTATAGTAGATAAAAAAGTATTTTATTTTTCTTTTAAGTAAATTACTAAAATTATATAAAGATATAACCACATTAAGAAATTCCTTTAATGATAGTCAAAATATATTTACATGCACACACACACAACCTGCATAGGCACACATACATGAAAAAGAAATGTTGACTTTCATAGCTAAATTTATTATTAATTTTTATCCTAATATTTAAAAATCTGAAGTTATCCACTAAGAGACTTATGAAAGATTTTCTTTACTTCTTTAATTGATTGATTAATCCCAATATGTACTTGCTTATAAAGGGCTTCAGTAGACCCAATAGGATCCTTAGGTTGGTTTACACTATTAGTTCATTGAGCAAATAAACTATTTTGATTGCATTTAAATTACTGAAATTCAACAGTGGTCTGGGATAAAAGCATGTAGTCAATAAATATTCATCAGTTGAATTAATATATTAATGAGAATAAGAAATTCCTAAAGTAACACACCATACATGCATGAAATGTAAAGGATAAGCAAAGTAATATGAAACACTAATATTTTATTTACTCTTATTCATTCTTTCTGGAAGTGGAGATACAAGAGTGAATAAGACAAATCAGATCCTTGATCTCTCATCAGTTCAGTGCAGTTCAGTCGCTCAGTCCTGTCCAACTCTTTGCGACCCCATGAATCGCAGTATGCCAGGCCTCCCTGTTCATCACCATCTCCCAGAGTTCACTCAGACTAACGTCCATCGAGTCCGTGATGCCATCCAGCCATCTCATCCTCAGTCGTCCCCTTCTACTCCTGCCCCCAATCCCTCCCAGCATCAGAGTCTTTCCAAT
>SJYT01036321.1:292983-308387 GCA_006410635.1 Cephalophus harveyi | reverse complement strand
ATGATAATCTGAGTGAATTAATCTAACCTCACCTAAAAATAAATTTGTAATTTTATAAATGTATTACAGGTGATACATAAATTCAGTCCCCATGTTAAATAAATAAAATGTACAGGTATTTTAATGCTGCTTTGACCACACACTAATCTCAACTAGTTCTCCAATTTCCAGAGGTAATTACAGTTATTAATTTGTTGTATATTCTTCTAGAAAGCTATTTACTACTTACATGTTTACTCATTTCAATGTTATTTTATATGTACTAACATGGAATGACATTCAAAATATTTTTAATATATTAAATTACAGTTTATTTACAATGTTATGCTAATTTCTACTGTGGCCACACAGTATTTGCAATATTGGTCTAATTTTAGCAGTGGCCACAGAACTGGGAAAGATCAGTTTTTGTTCCAATCCCAAAGAAAGGCAATGCCAAAGAATGTTCAAATGCCGCACAATTGCACTCATTTCACACGCCACCAAAGTTAAGGTCAAAATCCTTCAAAATAGGCTTTAGCAGTATGAGAACCAAGAAATTCCAGATGTGCATGCTGGACTTAGAAAAAGCAGAGGAACCAGATAGCAAATTGCCAACAACCACTGGATCATAGAAAAAGCAAGGGAATTCCAGCAAAACATCTATTTCTGCTTCAGCTACACTAAGGCCTTTGACAGTGTGGATCACAACAATGTGTGGAAAATTCTTCAAGAGATGGAAATACCAGACCACCTTACTTGCCTCCTGAGAAATCTGTATGCAGGTCAAGAAGCAACAGTTAAAACTAGACATGGAACAACAGACTGGTTCCAAATTGGGAAAGGAGTATGACAAGGCTGTATATTGTCACCCTGTTTATTTAACTTGTATGCAGGGTACATCATGCAAAATGCCAGGATAGAAGAATCACAAATGGGAATCAATATTGTTAGTAGAAATAACAGCAAGCTCAGGTGTGCAGATGACACAACTCTAATGGCAGAAAGCAAAGAGGAAATAAAGAGCCTCTAGATAAGGGTAAAAGAGGAGAGTGAAAAACCTGGTTTAAAACTCAACACTCAAAACACTAAGATTATGGCATCTGGTCTCATCACTTCATGGCAAAGAGAAGGGGAAAAAGTGGAAACAATGATAGATTTTATTTTTTCAGGCTCTAAAATCACTTCAGATGGTGACTGCAGCCATGAAACTAAAGGACACTTACTCCTTGGAAGAAAAGCTATGACAAATCTAGATGGCATATTACAAAGCAGAGATATTTCCGCCTACAGAGTTTTTTTTAATAGTCAAAGCTATGGTTTTTCCAGTAGTCATGTACAGATGTGAGAGTTGTACCATAAAGAAGGTTGAACACTAATGAAATGACCCTTTTGAATTATGGTGCTGGAGAAGACTGTTGAGAGTCCCTTGGACAACAAGGAGATCAAAGAAATCAATCGTAAAGGAAATCAACCCTGAATATTCATTGGAAGGACTGATGCTGAAGCTGAAGCTCCAATACTTTTGGCCACCTGACAAAGAGCCGACTCACTGGAAAAGACCCTGATGATGGGAAAGACTGACGGCAGGAGGAGAAGAGGGTGACACAGGATGAGATGGTTGGATGGCATCATCAATTCGATGACATGAGTTTGTGCAAACTCCAGGAAACAGTGGACAGGGAAGCCTGGCATGCTACAGTCCATGGGTTCACAAAGAGTTGGACATAACTGAACATCTGAACTGACTGAGAAAATTGTTGTTGCTATTCAGTTGCCAAGTCGTATTTGACTACAGAACGCCAGGCTTCCCTGTCCTTCACTATTTCCCGGAGTTTGCTCAAACTCATGTCATTGAGTCGAAGATGCTATCCAACCATCTCATCCTCTGTCATCCTCTTCTCCTCCTGCCGTCAATCTTTCCCAGCATCAGGGTCTTTTCCAATGAGTCCGTTCTTTGCATCAAGTGGCCAAAGTATTGGAGCTTCAGCTTAAGCATCAGTCCTTGCAATGAATATTCAGGGTTGATTTCTTTAGGATTGACTGCTTTGATCTCCTTGCTGTCCAAGGAACTTTCAACAGTCTTGACCAGCACCACAATACAGAAGCATCATTTCTTTGGTGCTCAATATCCTTTATGGTCCAACTCTCATATCCATATATGACTACTGGAAAAACCATAGCTTTGACTATAAAAAATTCTGTAGGCAATGTGATGTCTCTACTTTAATATGCTGTCTAGATTTGTCATAGCTTTTCTTCCAAGGAATAAGTGTCTAATTTCATGGCTGCAGTCACCATCCAAAGTGATTTTGAGCCTGAGAAAATAAAATCTATCACGGTTTACCATTTTTTCCCCTTCTCTTTGCTGTGAAGTGATGAGATCAGATGCCATAATCTTAGTTTGTTGAGTGTTGAGTTTTTTCTTTTTTTCAATAATAATTTATTTCATTTTTTTCAGATTTTATTTTATTTTTTACTTTACAATATTGTATTGGTTTTGCATACATCAACATGAATCCGTCACAAGTATACACATGTTCCCCATCTTGAACCCCCATCCCCCCTCCCTCCCCATACCATCCCTCTGGGTCGTCTCAGTGCACCAGCCCCAGGCATCCAATATTATGCATTGAACCTGGACTGGTGATTCGTTTCATGTATGATATTATACATGTTTCAATGCCATTCTCCCAAATCATCCCACCCTTGCCCTCTCCCACAGAGTTCAAAAGACTGTTCTATACATCTAGAACACTTTCTAACACCATACACAAAAATAAACTCAAAATGTATTAAAGATCTAAATGTAAGGCCAGAAACTATAAAACTCCTAGAGGAGAACATAGGCAAAACACTCTCCGACATAAATCACAGCAGGATCCTCTATGATCCACCTCCCAGAATACTCGAAATAAAAGCAAAAATAAACAAATGGGATCTAATTAAAATTAAAAGCTTCTGCACAACAAAGGAAACTATAAGCAAGGTAAAAAGACAGCCTTCTGAATGGGAGAAAACAATAGCAAATGAAGCAACTGACAAACAACTAATCTCAAAAATATACAAGCAACTCATGCAGCTCAATTCCAGAAAAATAAACGACCCAATCAAAAAATGGGCCAAAGAACTAAACAGACATTTCTCCAAAGAAGACATACGGATGGCTAACAAACACATGAAAAGATGCTCAACATCACTCATTATCAGAGAAATGCAAATCAAGACCACAATGAGGTACCATTTCACACCAGTCAGAATGGCTGCGATCCAAAAGTCTACAAGCAATAAATGCTGGAGAGGGTGTGGAGAAAAGGGAACCCTCTTACACTGTTGGTGGGAATGCAAACTAGTACAGCCACTATGGAGAACAGTGTGGAGATTCCTTAAAAAACTGCAAATAGAACTGCCTTATGACCCAGCAATCCCACTGCTGGGCATACACACCGAGGAAACCAGAATTGAAAGAGACACATGTACCCCAATGTTCATTGCAGCACTGTTTATAATAGCCAGGACATGGAAACAACCTAGATGTCCATCAGCAGATGAATGGATAAGAAAGCTGTGGTACATATACACAATGGAGTATTACTCAGCCATTAAAAAGAATTCATTTGAATCAGTTCTAATGAGATGGATGAAACTGGAACCTATTATACAGAGTGAAGTAAGCCAGAAAGAAAAACACCAATACAGTATACTGACACATATATATGGAATTTAGAAAGATGGCAATGATGACCCTGTATGCGAGACAGCAAAAGAGACACAGATGTATAGAACAGTCTTTTGGACTCATGTCTGGTTCTAACTGTTGCTTCTTTACCCTCACACAGGAGAGAGGCATTTTCTAATTATTATCATTTTTGTTGTTACTATCGTTATTAATCCCATGAGGAAAATCAATTTGGATGGGATATTTGTAGCCATAGCAGGAGCAGCAACAATACCAGTGTTTATAGTCATTAGAGGAATGAATAAAAGGTAATAACTCATGACTGACCAATGTTTGCCCTCTTCTCTGCCCACTTCCTTTGAAAAATAAGAAGGCTTTGTTGCTTGAGCAGCTGGATGGCTTTTTGCATGGCATTATTAGGGGTCATTGTTGAGAGATGGAGAGTAAGGCTGGGAGACAGTAAGAAGAGCTTTCCTTTGAAAAAGAAAGATGGGAAGGTTAGAATAATGAGAATCTGCTGGGTCTGACTTTAAAGAGCTTTGAGTGGGCTTAGTTGGAAAAAGAAGGAAGATTTTTTTTAAGAGTTTAGATTGTAGTTGTAATTTGAAAAGACACCCACACCCTAATGTTGACAGCAGCCAAGACATCTAGCAACGAATGAATGAATAAAGATGATGTGATACTACTCAGCCATAAAAGTGTGAAATAATGTCATTTGCAGCAACAAGGATGAATCTAAGGATTATCATACTAAGTGAAGTAAGTCAGAGAGACAAATATCATATAATTTATATGTAGAATTAAAAAAAAAGATACAAACAGACATATTTACAAAAATAAATGGACTCCCAAACATAGAAAGCAAACTCGTGGTTACCAAAGGGGAAAGGGGAGGAGAGGGATAAATTAGGAGTTTGGAATTAACATATACATACTACTATGTATAAAATAGATAATCAACAAGGACCTCCTATATAGCACAGGGAATAACCTATAAAGAAAAATAATCTGAAAGAGAATAGACATATGTATACACATAGCTGAATCACTTTGCTGTACATTTGAAACTAACACAACATTGTAATATACTCCAATATAAAATAAAGAGTAAAAGTAAATGCATAAATTACTATTGCCTTCCAAAAAATTAAAAAGTTCTGTTGTGTTTTATGGAATCTCTCTGTGGCCTCATTAGAGGAGCTTAATAAAATTGAAATTACTCTTCACATTATTTAATTTGCAATATTTTAAAAATATAAGTATGGTGCTGACACTAGTTTCCAGGCAAGAATAAGCTAGCCCAGTTTATGTGGTTTATGAAATATGTGTGTACATATTATGCACTTTTATAATAATTAATTTTAATGTTGTCAAATACTGCGATTCTGTTAGCAGCATGCATTAGTTTCCTATTTCTGCTATAATGACCTACCACAAATTAAGTGGCTTAAGTTAACACATTTATTATCTAATAGTGATAGAGGTTAGAAGTTCAAAATATGTTATTAAAATCAAGATATAATCAAGGGTTTGGCAGGCCGTGTTTTGTCTGGAGGATACAGGGGTAAATCTGTTCCTTGTCTTTTCAGATTTTACTATCTTCAAAGAGCATGCCTCCAACCTTGCTTTTATCCTCCAGTCTGCTCCCTCTGACTGGCTGATGTAGGGACCTTTTCCTCTTTTAGATGAGGTTTCCCATTTTTCCCTCTGGAGGGTGGTCTCTCTCACTGCAGTGGGTAATCACATTGGACCACACAGATAACCCAGGATCACCTTCCATCTCCTTTAGCCCATGGTGCAAGCCCCCTTTTGTGTGGTTTCCCCCCTGTTCCTTCCTTGTCCCTTCACATTTAAGTAGGACTGTGGCTGCTTCTGGGCCCCAGGTCAATGCTCCACCCTTTGGGGCCTCCCCATAGCTATAATTTTGTGAGTGCTTCTTTTGGAAAGTAAACCCTCTCTAATTATTTCAAAAGTGCCATCTGTATTTTGTTGAAACCTATTCAGATTTTCTAATTTGATAACACCAATTTCTGCAAAAACACCGAGATTTCCCTGTTCAGGGCTTCCATGGCTAATTTTTTTCACCATTCTTTTAGTTCATCTTTGTTATCTTAGACCCATCACTCAGAGTAATGAAAATAAAAATAAACAAATGGGACCTAATTAAACTGAAAATCTTTTGCACAGCAAAGGAAACCATAAACAAAACAAAAAGACAACTTATGGAATGGATAAAATATTTGCAACTGATGCGACCAATGAGAGATTAATTTCCAAAATATACAAACAGCTCTTACAGCTCCATATCAAACAGACAAACAGTTCTGCCCAATAGAAAATGGGCACTGTAGCCCACCAAGCTCCTGCGTCCATGGGATTTTCCAGGCAAGAATACTGTAGTGGTTGCCATTTCCTTCTCCAGGAGATCTTCCCAACCCAGGGATTGAACCCAGGTCTCCCGCATTGTAGGTAGTCACTTTACCATCTGAGCCACCAGGGAAGTCACAGAAAATAGGGAGAAGACCTAAATAGACATTACTCTGAAGAAAACATGCAGATGGCAAACAGGCACATGAAAAGGTGCTCGGCACCACCTTTAGAGAAATGCAAATCAAAACTCTTTTCAATGAGATACCACTCACAGATCAGAATGTCCATCATCAAAAAAATCTATAAATAACAACTGCTGGAGGGAGTGTGGAGAAAAGGGGAAACTTGTACAAAGCTGGTGGGAATATAAATTCATGCAGCCATTATGGAGAATATTGTGGAGATTCCTTAAAATTTTCTCCTTTTATTTTGTTTATAGATATTGTTCTGTTCCAAAATAAACTATTTTTTTGAACACAAGTACTCTTTTTACCTCTCTGATGTTTTTTCTAATATTTTCTTTTGCTCACAGAGAGAAGTGTACTACATTTCTGACAGTGCATGTTGAAATGAATTCTGCCTGAAATTCCAAATCTGTCATGTCACAGTGAAGCTTTAATTGAAAAAGTTCAGATTCAGCCATAAATTCTCCTTAGCATTTGATAGTTTCAGGGGAATTCCTGGTAAGGAAGGTGGAGGCAGCCACATTCCTACTTAGCAACATCTCATCTTTGTCAAAAGGAATGATTAAAAGTATGATAAGTAAAAGACAGTCACAAGGGCATCCTCACTTTTTATCTGGAAGTGTCTTTAATGGCTTGAGAGTATTTCCCCTGTGTTTTCTCATTTGCTCTAGACTGTGTCATAGAAACACTTTCCAGAAGGGTTCCAAGGATGTGCTGTCCCCTCTAAAGGTTTCATGGAACTTACAAGCCTCCAGTTTCCTTCTTGGCCTTACGATTCTTTTGACCTCCATTTTTGAGATTCTTTGGACCTTACTATTTTCCTCATTTTGGAGAATCTCTGTTCATTTCAGTGTTTTTGTTGAATTATTATTAATGCCCATTGTTGCATGTTTGCCAAATGTGGTATCATTAATCTGCTTTGAAATTTACTCAAGTACGTGTTACATGGACAGAAGTATCCTGTATGATGTTTTCAGAATTCAGATTCCTTATAATTTTCCTTTCTCCTCAGATAAATTATAGGGTCTGTGCCTGCTCAGTCATATCTGAATCTTTGTGACCCTATGGACCATAACCTACCAGGCTCCTTGGTCATTGGGGATTTCCCAGCAAGAATGGGTTGCCATACTGGAGTGGGCTGCCTTTCCTCCTCCAGCAGCTCCTTCCTGACCCAGAAATCAAACCTATGTCTCCAGCATGGAGAGGAGACACCCCTCTTGCATGGCAGGCAGATTCTTTACCACTGAACCCCCAGGGGAGCCCAAATTATAGGCTAAATCCCATGAATATTCTGGTCATTTTTCAGAAAATATTTTCAGGGTCTTTGGCTTTCCCCAAAACCTTATTCAGGATTTAAAGTATTTGGTCCCATTTAATAGTCAAAACTTCTTAATTAAAAAAAAATTTTTTTTGCCTCTATCCATGGGAATATCAAATATACATATAAGACAACCATTGTCCTTCCCTCCTCCTAAAATGCAATCTGCCTCACTGAAGTACCTCTTTCTTGTGTATAAACTCAGGGCCCCAATAATGTATCATCAAGGCAATCATTTGAGTATCTCTAAATATATACCAAAAAGTTCACTGTATAATCAAACTCGCTCTGTTAGTCAAACCCTTTAAATTATTTCTTTTTCTTTGGAAATAAAAGTTCTTCTACAAACCAGACAATGGAATCATTTTAAACAAATACTGGTGCTAATATTTCTTTGAATGTATTAGAAAAAATGGATTAACATTATTATGCACAGTCAGGGACACTTATTACCTCCCAGATGAGTTCTTGCTGTGTGTGCGAGCTCAGTCGTGTCCCACGACACTATGGATGGCATTCTTCCCTGCTGCTCTGTCCATGGGATTTCTCAGGTAAACATAGTGGAATTGGTTGCTATTTCATACTCCAGGGGATCGTCCTGACTGAGATAAAACCCGCATCTGCTGTGTCTTCTGCATTGGCAAGCGGATTCTGAACCACCTAGAAAGACATATGTGTCCTTAGAGGTCTTATGTTTTACCACCTTCATCTCTTTCCCTTGACCCTTCCTTAATGTTTCATCTTGAATTTCTTTTTTTCCTGCCCCTATTCAGTTCTATTCCTTCTCTGCTTCATGCTTTCACTCCTTCACTGAAGACTTTTTTAACAGAATAGAAGAAAGGATGTAAAAACACTTCATTTTTAAGTGTGTGTACTTCAATTTTAAACCTCCCTTCTATTTGTAATCCTCCTGTGAATTCTGTCCTTTGGGGTTCATATGCTTAAAAAAAAAAAAAATGAGACCTTGGAAATAATCCAGAAGGAAACATTTGTCTAAAGAGAAGCTCACACAAAAGTTTCAGAGTCACAGGAAGCTCCCCTCAGCTACAGAATCACTTCTTGCTTTATAGAGTGTGATTCTATTTACCTTACTCAGGACTTCAAGATTGTTTTTAATTTGATTTGCCTATTGAGAGCACTGCAATATTTAATCAGCCTCTGTTTCCTGATCTTTTTTCTCCCTGACTCCTGAAGGTTCCCAGATGTATGCATGGCAGGCACTCACATCCTGTTACCGACATCAATATATTTCACCCTTGCAAGTGGCTCTTTATGACTGTTCCTTCAACCACGACTGTGGGGTTCTCTACTATGATGTAACCTTGGCTACTGTAAATTTCTGTTAGTTCCAATTATGTCTTTTTTTGGACAAGGTGCAAGCACCTTGTCTTCAACTTATGAGGAGGCTGTCATCTAATATCAGAGAAAGCTGGCAACTTTATGTGAAACACATGTGCAGTCTCAGCAGTCACCAGTTAATGACCAGAATGCACAGCAACAGAAGCAAGGGGAAAAATACACATACACGCCAGTGCCTGAAGGAAAACAAAACAAAACAGAAAAGTGAGGGTACAATTATGTGGTTTGAAGTCTCAATTATAATTTCTCAAGGCTTAAACAAATGATTCATAAAAATAATTCCACTTCCAGTGAAAGTCAAAGCGTCTGAAAGCTGAAGCTGAGAAATTTGAAGGAGACTATGGATTGCAGGGGAGAAGCTTGAGTAGCTGAGAGCATTTATAAGGCACCAGAATCTTAATCTCTCTCCTCCAGAGCAATCACTGCAGAAAGATTACTTGTGCAAAGGCAAATTTGAGGACAAATTACAGTTTTGGGAAATAACATCATAGAAGCATAATCTGTTGGAACTAAAAAGATATAAAGCTCAACCAGTCAAAATACCTAATTTTACAAAAGGGAAAACTGAGATTAAATGCATTAAAAATGCATTAATCCTAAAACTCATTACTGGCAGAACAGAAGTGAGGCAGGTGGGGTCACACATTAGTAGCAGAGCATAAACTGGTCAAGGTTTATTCAGTGAAGGAGTGAAAGCATGAAGCAGAGAAGGAATAGAACTGAATAGGGGCAGGAAAAAATGTATTAAAAATGCATCTATCTTGTAAGATCTCTTAATTCTATGCTCTTTGTTCTTTATCTTTCCTACTTGTTTTTGGCACAGAATTTTGACATATATCCTTTCTGTTCTAGAGGATTTTACCTATGCTTACAAAAACAATAAAAATTATTTTTCTGATCATCTGTCTCCCTCCCAAATAACTCGATGTGAAATATTTCCAGATAGAGGAACATTTTTAAATTTAGAAGAATATCTAATCATTCACTTGAAGAAAGAAATCAATTTGTTTCTTCAAACTATTTTATTATGAAATAATTTAAATCTTTTAGTGCTTTTCTGTTTCAAAGAAACATTACACACCTATAAAATTTGGAAAAGAAAAAGCTTACAAAGAGAGAGCTAAGAGGCCCATTCAGCATCCAGCAATATATTTCAATGCAGTTTCTCCCACTTATTCTTACATTTACCAGAATAATTTTCAGTATACAGGCTTGTAACCTACTTTTTCATGCAAACACTGTTTTAGGACAGTTTTTCTTTTGCCTTTTAATTAATGTTCAGTTTACTTCAATAGCTGCATAACATTTGATCATAGGGGTATATCAACCTGTGTTTGTGTGTGTGTGTGTGTGTGTGTGTGTGTGTGTGAGATAGAGAGAGATCTCCACTATCATTTATCCAGTGATTTGCTATCATGTATATAAACGATTGATTTTAAACATTTGCACATAAAATCTTTTCCAAATATTTTAAGGAATTGCTTCCTTAGGAGAGATTGTTCCTGGAAGTGCTCAAAATGTACCTATATTTCAAAGTCAATTTGTTTCCTATAAACCTTGAACAGTTTATGCTCTGCTACTAATGTGTGACTCCACCTGCCTCACTTCTGTTCTGCCAGTAATGAGTTTTAGAGATCATATTATTTGACAATATAAGGCTATGAAAGTCATTGATTAATTGGAAAAGGCAGACGAAGTGTGATGCATAAGACATAGGCACATACCTATATTTTATATGAACTTAAAATATACATGTTTACATTAACATGTCTCTTTCTCATTTAGAGTCGAAGACTTTTATTTATATCTTTGCTGTTATTTTCCTTGCTTAAACTATACCCACCTTGCATCACTATGATTTTGTGTGTGTGTGTGGTTTTTTTTAAGGTGAAGCAAGAAAAAAGGACACACATGAAGCAATAAGAATATGGAAACCTTGTGACCTGGAAAGAAATTCATGACCCTGTGTTTTTCTGTTGTCTCATCCAAAATGATTTTGACATGGATTGCTTTAAACAGTTTATCTTCACTCTTTGCAAAGCATGAAATTGAATGGATTAATTAGCTCTAAAAGGAGAGGGTAAAGACAGTTCTCTGGTCTTTTTATTTGGTACCAAACATTTCTTATATCCCACTATTTTGGGAGTAGAAACTCTTAATAAAGTACATTCTAAGGAAAAGATTAAAATGATATGGACTAGACCGCTCATCTTTATATTATTGCAACTTGGGGATATGGAGTGTGGTTTTTTTTAAGGTGAAGTAAGAAACAAGGACATACATGAAGCAATAGGAATATGGAAACCTTGTGACCTGGAAAGAAATTCATGACCCTGTGTTTTTCTGTTGTCTCATCCAAAACGAATTTCACATGGATTGCTTTAAACAGTTTATCTTCACTCTTCGCAAAGCATGAAATTGAATGGATTAATTAGCTGTAAAAGGAGAGGGTAAAGACAGTTCTCTGGTCTTTTTATTTGGTACCAAACATTTCTTATATCCCACTATTTCGGGAGTAGAAACTCATAATAAAGTACATTCTAAGGAAAAGATTAAAATGATATGGACTAGACCGCTCATCTTTATATTATTGCAACTTGGGGATATGGTAATTTTATTAGGTTTGAGTCTGTACTTGCTGTGAGACATTTTCCCTTGGTTTTTATCACCTATAAATTCATGAAAAGCTAAAAATCACCAACGTCACAATGAAAAATAAACATATCTGTACATGAGGACATAAAATTTAAAAGATTAAAAACTCATCTTCTCTATCATGTTTGGTTTTACTAACAGGAGTACGGGTGTATGCACACATGTAGATTTGTATATACCTAATTTCAGTATGTGGCTACATAAATAGATATGCATGTAAATGTGCCTATATTTTTGAAATACAAAGTATTAATAATAATCAAATATTTATCAATGCAATTCAAATATTTGATAATTATATATAATTAAGCAACATTGTATTCAACTTTGTTCATTGTTCTGGTAATAATTATAATCTTCATTATACTTAGTTTTCCCTATGTGATAAATCCTACATTTATAATATATATTAGTTCTTTTAATTTTCAAAGTAGTCATGAATACATGTTAAAATGAGAGTTTGGAAATCAAAGAAAGAAAAGATTTGACAAAAATATATCAAATACATACCTTCCTTAAAACATGTACATCATTCATATACATAAGAGAGAACAATCAACTCAGTAGACAAAGGTTCAGAAGACATCAAACATATTTGATATGGAAATGGTAAAGACAGAATTGGTTTTAAGCATCCTGAAAGAGGCAGAATCCAAGTAGCAGGAGCTTTCAAGCTCTCACACAAGCCAAGACTTAGACTTTACCCGTGAGTTCCTGCAAGGCATTGGGTGGCGACATAACATATTGTTCAAGGTTCATGCAAAGGTGACAACTTTTCACTTCATAGCAACCAGAGCCAGGCAGTGTGGTGATGCAGAATGATGCACATACACAGCAGAGCAGGTAGCTGTTCTGTATTTCAGGTTCTGGTGCTGTTTTCCAGCTTATAGACGTTGATGAACAATGTCTGGTAACCATTCAGTTCAGTTCAGTTCAGTTGCTCAGTCATATCTGACTCTGCAACCCCAAGGACTGCCACGTGCCAGGCTTCCCTGTTCATCACCAACTCCCAGAGCTTGCTCAAGCTCATGTCCATCGATTAGGAGATGCCATCCAACCATCTCAACCCCTGCTGTCCCCTTCTCTTCTTGCCCCATACCCCATATTCAATTGCTGTTCAACATTGGCAAAGACATTTATAAACATTAGGACTCCCAAAGGAAATAAAAATTCAATCAAAATAATCTAGATCACAGAGGTATTTCTTTAATTCGAAGGGTTTTTCCCATCAAGAGTTTCTCTTTGATCAGTGTTCCAAAGTTCAATCTTTTGCTTAAAGCCCTTCAATAGTTTAACTTAGCTTTCCCCCGAGACTGCTTCATTTTCAGTTTGGCAAACTGAAAACTAGCTCTTTGTTGTATGAACCGACTTTAGCCAGGCACATGCCTTATCTAATTAAATCTTTACAGTGGCCCTATTAGGTGGGTGAATAAAAAAAGTGAAAGTGATAACCACTCAGTTGTGTGTGACTGTTTGTAACTCCATGGACTGTAGCTTGCCAGACTCCTCCATCCATGGAATTCTCCAGGCAAGAATACTGCAGTGAGTAGCCATTCCCTTCTCCAGGAGATCTTCCTGACCCAAGGATCAAACCCTGGTCTCCTGCATTGTAGGCATATTATCATCTGAGCCAGGAGGGGAGGTGTTACATATGTAAAATAGGTGGGTACATATGTAAAATACAAAATTCGTTGATTGCCAGTGAAGAATGTAGACCAAGATCTGTTCAAGATTACACAGCTGTCAGTACAGACCTGGGCAGTGTGACCCTGGGTCTCACATTGGTGTCACACTCCTTGGATACCATGAAATCCACCCATACAAATGGAGAAACTGAGGTGTGATGCATGTCATGAAGAGTTCAGTATTCTTGCAGGTAAGCAACAGATTTGAGCTGGTTCCTGAGACATCACCATGCCAGAGCACGCATTCTGAATTACTGCTTCTAGCCCTTCTCCATTTAGGTCGGCTTTCTTGCGGAGAGGAATTAATTCCAAATTGACCTGTGCTTTGTTCTTGTTGTTCAGTTGCTCAGTTGTGTCTGACTCCTTGCAGTCTGATGAACTGCAGCATGCCAGGCTTCATGCTAAAATGCATTTAATATCTCCCAACTAGTCTTGCTCTGAATAGGAAAATAAGCAAACATTTGAAATTCTTCCTTTAGCATACCAGAACAGGAAGACTTATTGAGATGCCTATTTAAAAAAAAAAATCATAGGATGTCCTTAGCTTCCTGTTGAATTATGTGCTTCATGCTAAAATGCATTTAATATCTCCCAACTAGTCTTGTTCTGAATAGGAAAATAAGCAAACATTTGAAATTCTTCCTTTAGCATACCAGAACAGGAAGACTTATTGAGATGCCTATTTAAAAAAAAAAATCATAGGATGTCCTTAGCTTCCTGTTGAATTATGTACATTAACAAAATCAACCACACCTTCAAATTTATGCCATGTTATCATAGCTTCAGAATTTTTTTCATAGATTATTTTAGCCAAATAAATCACTAGCCATCACTATAGTCCAATACTTAGAATGCCCCAAATGGTGTGTGAGATATGATATGCATGTGAGATACGATATGCAGGTAAGCACTATGCTTTGATATATGCCTGTTTCCTGGGATTTTTCCTGCATCAGCCATGAAAATGATCCAAAGACGGGTTTACTTGAAGACACAGTAAGTTTTGGACAACATCTGGTGCAGTTATATGGTCAAAATATATGATTCATTACCTCTTTTCTCCTTTCTTCCTTCCTTCATTCCTTTGCCGCCTTTGCTTTTTCTTATTTTTATTAAAATTTAATGTTGGGATATAAGGTTATCGATAGTATCCTGTTCAGGTATTTTTGGAAAGATTTCTTTGTTATATAATTTTATTTTATTCATTTATTTTTACCTGTGCTTGGTCTTAGTTGCTGCATGCTGTGCAGGCTTTTTCTACACAGAAACTTTTTGTGTAGTTGTGGTGAGCAGGGGCTATGCCTTAGTTGCAGTGCATGGGCTTCTCATTGTGGTGGCTTTTGCTTGTTGCAGAGCATGGGCTCAATAGTTGTGGCACACAGGCTTAATTGCTCTGCAGAATATGGGATCTTCCTGAATCAGGGATTGAACCCATGTCTCCTGCATTGGCAGGCAGATTCTTTACCACTGGGCCACCAGGGAACCCCAAGGCATTTGTATAAAAGGATAATGTACAAGTTTTAAAGTATTTTAATGAAACAAATATTTTAATAAATTGTTAACTTTACCTTTTCTATAAGTTCCTAACTTGTAATGAGAAAGTCACTTCACTGTATCATTGTATTTTGTTCTTTTTCATGGGTTGCTAGCAAATGTGTTAAGTAGCCATGTATTAGCATATTGATCAAGTCACATGACAATAATACCAATATAATAATTAAAATAAAAATGTGAAGTTACAGTTTGAAAGGTAGTGAATGCTGAACCAAGAGAAAAGTAGTAGAAGCCTGTGATTTGTTGCTGATCTTACACTAACTCTACATTTTAATTGAATTTTAGCTACTTTATCCCTTTATTATTTGGTAAATTACTTTTTTTCAATTTTTATTGCAGCATTTTTAATAGTTCTGAATACTATTTTCAAATGTTATTAAAATTTACCATTCCTGTATAAATAAAATGACAGTGTTTATAATGTGGCCTTTTTAATGATATTGATCTAATTCAAGAGTTCTGATTCTAAGCTTCAAATTTCTATATGTATTTTTATTAATAAAATTCTGCATGCATTTGTAATACTTCATAACTCCTTCACCTGTTGGTTGATTTATCACTGAATGTCTACTGATAATTTTAATCTGTTTTTGTCTTCTAGTGTCTTATAGCTGTCTCTT
>SJYT01036321.1:272907-291591 GCA_006410635.1 Cephalophus harveyi | reverse complement strand
TAGATGTGTATAAGAGACAGATATAATAGAAAGAATAGACATGTAGAATAATAGAATAGAATAATAATAGAAACTCCAAAATTAGACCCTAATGCATATGGAAATTTAATATATGACAAATGGGCATTTCAGTTCACTGAAGCAAAGATTGACATTAATAAATGGTGAAAGTCAATTAGGTCATCATTTGCAAAAAGTTAAAATTATATGGAACACCATTCATAAGAATGGATTATGTATCTAAATGAAAAAATGAAACCATGGATATAATAGAAAGAAACTTGGTAAATTTCTTTTTAGACTTGGTGTTGGGAAAGGCCTTGTAAATGTGATTCAAAATCCAAAAGCATTAAAGGGTTGTTCTCTTTGACAACAAAGTGAAAAGCCCAAAACTTTTCAATATTGAGTATGAGTTTGGCTGTTTGTCATAAATGACCTTTATAATGTTGAGATGTGTTCCCTTTATACCAATTTGATGAGCGCTGTTATCATGACATGACTGAAATAACAGCATGCACACATGTTATCATGAGCAGTTGTTGAATTTTGCAAAATTATTTTTCTGCATCTAAGGAAATCATGTGATTTTTATCTTTCTTTTTGTTAATGTGGTGCATCGTGTTGAATGATTTGTTAATGTTGAAACTTTCTTGCATATCTGGAATAAATTCCACTTGATCATGATGTTTGATCCTCTTTATTATATATTATTAAATTTGGTTTTTCTATATTTTGTTGAGGATAATTGCATCTGTACTCATCAGAGATAATATCCTGTGGGTTTCCTTTTTGTAGTGCCATTGTCTGGTTTTGATATTAGGGTAATAGCTGCCATGTAGCATAAATTTGGGAGTGTTCCATCCTCTTTAATTTTTTGGAATAGTTTAAGAAGAATGGATTTCGGTTCTTCTTTATATGTTTGGTAAAATTGACCTGTGAAGTTGTCAGGTCCTGGACTTTTGCTTGCTGGGAGTCTTAAAATTATTAATTCAGTTTTGCTGCTAGCAATCATTCTGTCCAGATTATTTAATTCTTCCTGGTTCAGTCTTAGATTATTGTGTGTTTTTAGAAATGTATCCATTTCTTCTAGGCTGTCCAATTTGATGGCAAATCACTATTCATAGTATACTTATAATTTTTTTGTATCTCTGTAATGTTAATTGTAATTTCTCTTTTCTCATTTCTTATTTTTTGGGGTTACTCCTATTTTTATCTTAATGAACCTGGCTAAAGCCTTATGTATCTTGTCTACTTATTGTTTTTTTTTAATTGTTCATTTCGTTGATTTTTTTCTTCTTTTTTTTGGTCTCTATTTTATTTATTTCTCCTCATCTTTATTGTTACCATCCTTCTATTGACTTTAGGCTTTAAATTTTCTTCTTTTTCTAATTTTTAGATGGTAGTTTATATTCTTTATTTGAGAGTTTTCTTGTTCCTGGAATAAGTCTGTACAACTATAAACTTCCTTCATAGAACTGCTTTGTTGCATGCCATAGATTTTGGAAAGTTATGCTTTTATTTTCATTTGCTTCAAAGTGTTTTCTGATTTCTTCTTTGATTTTTTTCACTGATCGTTTTCATTTTATTTATAGTGTTTTTTTTAGTCTCATGTGCCTGTTTTTTTCCCCCATTTTGATTCTAATAATTAACTTCTAGTTTCAGATCTTGTGGTCAAAAATACTTGATATAATTTCTATCCTTTTAAATTTGTTGAAACTTGTGGCCAGTATGTGATCTAACCTGATGAATGTTCCATATGCTCTTGAGAAGAATGGGTTTTCTGCTGTATTTTCTTTTCTTTCTTTCTTTTTTGTTTTTAATGGAATGTCCCGTGGATTCCTAGTAATTCCAACTCATCTGATGTGTCATTTCAGACCGCCACCTCCTTATTGATTTTCTATCTAGTTGATCTGTCCATTGATGTAAGTGGGGTGTTAGAGTCCCCTACTACTGTTGTATTGTTGCTGATCTCTCTCTTTATGCCTGTTAATATTTATTGTATATATTTACTATATATATTTATGAATAGGTGCTCTTCTATTAGGTGCATATATTTTAAAAAATGTTATATACTTTTCTTGTATTAATCATTTTATAATATTTTTCTTTCTCTTTTGTTACAGACTTGATATTGAAAAATACTTTCTCTGATATGAGTGTTAATAACCCATCTCTCTTTTTATTTCCATTACCTTGAAATATCTTTTTTCATCCCTTCACTTCCAGTTTCTGTGTATTTCTAGCTCTGAAGTGAGTCTTTTATAAGCAGCCTATGCTGCTGCTGCTAAGTCGCTTCAGTCGTGTTCGACTCTGTGCAAATGGCAGCCCACCAGATTCCGCCGTCCCTGGGATTCTCCAGGCAAGAACACTGGAGTGGGTTGCCATTTCCTTCTCCAGTGCATAAATGTGAAAAGTAAAAGTGAAATCGCTTAGTCGTGTCCGACTCCTAGTGATCCCATGGACTGCAGCCTACCAGGCTCCTCCGTCCATGGGATATGCCAGGCAAGAGTACTGGAGTGGGTTGCCATTGCCTTCTCCAAGCAGCCTATAGATGGATTTTATTTTCACATTCAGTGACCCTATATCTTTTGATTGGCGATTTAGCCACTGACATTTAAAATGATTATTATACGTATGTACTTTTTGCATTTTGTTGTTTTCTGGCTATTTTTATAGTTTTTTATTGTTCTTTTCTTCCTCTTTTAGCTTCTTTCCTGATGTTTGATCTTCTTTATTGATATGCTTATGTTACTTTCAGTCTAGTTTTTGTGCATCCATTATAGGGTTTTTACTTGTGGCTACCATAAAGTTCATATATGTTGACCTATAACTATATCTACTTGTTTTAAACTTGTAGTCACTTATATTCAAACACATCCTAAATGATCTAAATTTTTTTACTTCTTTCCCCTACATTTTATGTTTTCAATGTCATATTTATATCTTCATGTATATCCATTCACTGTTTATTGTAGGTATAAATGATTTTACAATTTTTAAAATCTTTATGCTAGCTTATTTCATGGTTGATCCATAGCCTTTTCTATACGTTTGCCTTTACCTGTGGGATATTTTTTCCTTTACTATAGATTTTAACTTCTTTTTAGCCTTTCCTTTTCCAAATGAAGAAGACTCTTTAACACTTCTATAGAGTAAGTTAGTGTTGATGAACTCTTAATTTTTGTCTGTCTGAAAAGTTCTTTATCTCTTTAAAATCTGAATAACAATTTTGCTGGTGAAGTATCCTAGGTAGTAGTACCTTTGCCCTTTTAGCACTTTAAATATATCATCCCATGCCCCACATGCCTGAAAAGTTTCTGCAAAAAAATTAACTGATAGCCTTTGGACTTTGCCTTGTATGTGACTGTTTTTCACTTGCTGCCTTCAAAATTAACTATTTTTATTAAAAGTTTACCATTTTAACTATGATATGTCTTGATGTGGGTTTCTTTGGTTTCCTCTTGTTTGGGACTCTGTGCTTCCTCCACTTGGATATGTTTCTTTCTTCAAGTTTGGAAAGTTTTCAGCCATAATTTCATAAAATTCATTTTCTATGTTTTTTTTTGTCTTCTACTTCTGGAACACCTTATAATGCAAATTTTAGTGTGTTTGATGTGTTCTCAAATGTCCCTTATACCATCCTCAATTTTTGAAATTTTGCTTTTCTTTTTGATATTATGATTGGTTGATTTCCATTCTTCTATGTTTTAGATCACATGAATTCTTCTCTATCACTCATCTGCTGTTAATTCATTGTAATCTATTGTTTTAATTTCAGTTATTTTGTTCTTCAATTCTTCCTAGTTATTTTTATATTTACTAGTTCCAATTAATTTTTCACGGTTTTAATCTTTTTTCCCAAGTTCAGTTAATGTTCTATTACTAAGGCTTTGAACTCAACATGATAAATTATTTATTTCATTAGTTATTTTTTTCAGGGATTTATTCTGTTCTTTCATTTGAAATAAATCCATCTGTCTTCCTGTGTTGTTTAACTTTCTTTGGCTTTATCAAGTTAGATGAAACAATTATTTACCCTGGTATTAAAGTTGTATCCTTGTGTGGTAGCATTCTTATGCAGCCTGTGTGTGCTCAGTGACTTTGGAAGAGTTGAATCTGTAGTGAGCATGGGTCACCTCTTCCCCCAGAGTGTGCTGGCAGCTATTGCATTCAAGGGAAGTGGAACCAGAAGTGGAAGGGCTTGACCCAGAGTCAGTCATAAACTGGGGCTTCTCTTCCGCTCAATGGCTGCCACAGCTTGCTACTCCCAAGTTGCTAGAGCATTAGTCCTGAGATATAGGTCCAAACTGATTCTATATCTTCTGAGTGTGTGTCTCCTCCTTCCCAGCAATGGACCTTCTGCCCTAGTGGGGTTCAATGGCAGAGAAAGAGGGGCTGGGCCATGTACTGACTCCCAGCCCACCAGTCAGAGATCCAGACTTCTCCTGACCAGTCACGTCTGTGAGTGCCAGCAATGGCTGTCCATGCCCAGTTTAGATGAACTGCAAGATCTCAGTTTACTATTTAGCCTCCCAAGACTTTCACTTCCCTTTGGCAGCAACAAGCTTCACCCTCATGGGAAACTGCACTGGGGCAAGAGGGATGGAGTGGGCACCTGATGCGGGTGAGGGTGTGTGCTGGGATGCTCACAGAAAACCAGTCAGAGTTTCAGACAGCTTCTGCCTGCTTCCTCTGCATTCATCAAAGAGTGAGCATGTGTGTGCAAGTGATTCACATCAGAGTCTAAGATTCTCACAGCCCTCCTGGTTTTCAATCCAGCTAAGGGCACTTGTCTTCCTGGTGTTGGATTCCAGGGCTGGGATGCCCGACTTGAGATTTGAACCCCTCATTCCCCAAGGAGTATCTCTGAGCCCAAATCATCACACTCCTCTCCTGTTCCCCTTCCTACAAGCACAGGTCTTAATCTGATCGCTTCTTCTCCCTTCCTATCTGGTTACATGGGGATCTTCCTTTACAGGTTTGGCTATGGATGAGTCATTCTGCTTGTCTCCAGTTTGACTGCAGTGAGAACTGCTCCCCATATAGATGCTTTTTTGGTTGTGTCCATGGGGTAGGCAAGCTCCTTGTTCCCCTACTCTACCATCTTAATCCCCTCCTCCTGGTCCCCCACTTCCCCAACCCTTGATGTTATTGTGTTTACAATAATGGGATTTGTGAAACTCCTCTCAGAGTCTTTTTTTTTTTCTAAATAGCACTAATTTTTTCCAGGTCAATTAGATAGTCTCTTTTCCTGAGTTCCAAGATTCTTCATCTCAATCCAAAGAGAAAATCTCTAGGGTTGACATTTTTGTCCATGCAACTTAGCTTTGTCTACAATTCCCTTAGTATAATATTCTTTTACTAAAATAAAAAAAGGCTTTGTTCTTTGATGCTTTATGTAAGTTTTTAATTTGGTCATTCAATTCACTCCCTTATGTCAATGAACTTCCTTATGTCAATGTTTATGAGCATTTCTGTCTTTAGAATTTCACTAAATTTCACAACACACTGGTACTTGTGCTTTGATGTCTATTTGTCTCACACTCAGGACATTTCCCTTCACTACCTCTAAACATGCTGTGTGTCTTACATCAGTTTTGAGCCTTCTCTGTTTATTGTTTCTTCCAAAAGGATGTTAGGGTAAGAATTAGGGATGCCATTGTACTTAGCCCACCAACTGCTTATTAGACTATGGAAATTCATGGCTATTTCCTTGGGACTTGGTAAACTAATTTGTATTCATGGGACACAAAGAACTTCAGGTCCAAGAGGAAAAGACTTTCTTTTTTCTGATGACCGTTTTGTAAGATGCCTGTCTGGAACATTTTAACAAATAATCTTCAGCTTTAATGACAGATTCTTGATTCTTATCTGAAATGCTTTGCATACTTTTATACTTGGTTCACACTGGCATATATCAACCACAATAAAACAATACTTTTTGTATTTCTCCTGCAAAGCTATTTTTCTTTTAGTTCTAAATCATCAGTTTCCAACATTTCACAATAAGAAAATCTTGGTCACATGCATTTCTGAACATCAGAAAGCATAGCACCAATTGCACTGTCCCTCAATGTAGTTACTGTCTTCAAGAAGTGTTTGTTGAATTAGTGGACAAATAGCATATCTGTTTTCCATGTTCAATGTTGTCACCAATACTGGCTTTATTTCCTGTTGTATAGAAATTGATTCTCCCTAACTAATCTTTCAGAGTACTGGTTAGATTTTCCTACAGTATGCTGCAGTAATAATCTCAAAATCTGAGAGAGATACAGAAATACAAATTTAAGTCTCACAGTTATTATATGTTGGTTAAAGGCTGCTGGTCACTCCACTTCTCTCCCCTGATGGACCCAAGCAAGATGAGCAGCCAATATCTAGGACAATCTTGGCACAACTAAAAGAGCAATGTCAGAACCTCTTGATATCTCGTAAGACTTTTTCTCAGAAATAGTACACATCATTTCTACAAATATTTCTTGGCCTCAACTGCTCCTTGGCCCAGCCTGACATCTTGTGAGGATGGGCTCAGTAGGAGAGGGGAAACTTCGACAATAACACAACCTAACACAGTTGCTCTCGATGAAAATATTTGCTTCTCTTCCCATGCACATAAACTATTCTCACCCTCTTCTCAAAGGATCTAACCCCAAGGCCACAGTTCCAAGAACTGTGATCATCTTAATATTGCCTCCATGTGGATCTTCTTTATCTGTGAACCTATTAACTAGGAAGTTATTTTTCCTTCATTCCCCAGACACACCATAACCAAGGGTTGAATAAATACAGAAAACCACAACAAACACTGCTTTTCAGGAGAAAAGGGAGGCATAGGGCCATTGCTAAGACACAGCAATTCTGTAATCTTATTGGGAGGATGTACTAGCCCTACCCCAAGGGTAGGTCATGTTCCCTCCCTTGGAGGAGATCCATGATTCTCCATGGCTCTTGGATCCCTCTTCTGAAACACATTATTCTTCTCAACCATAGATAAGAAAACATTGAAGAATATGCTATTTTGGGTGAATGCACAGATTTTCAACTTTCCCCCTGGGTATAGACATGTCTGGCAGGTGAGGCATTCAAAAGGCTAGGTTAAATCTTAGACAGTCACCATCCTTTAGTTCAGACAAGTAGTTCTTTCAAAAGTAATTCCTTCTTAAAAACATGGCTGAAATTTTATCTCTGTGATTCACATCAATTCTATATGTCCATAACCTCAGTCACAATTCTTTACAAAATATGACCTAATTATAGGTTTACTAAGTTTTTAAATTTATGAATGGCTCCATCTATTGCTCTCCTAGCTCTGGGTTATTGTGTTCTATTTTTCAGTCATAGTATCCCTTTTCTATCTTGTCACTAAAACCCTGAAGTATAGAGTTTAATATTAATCATATGTATCATATATATAAGAGAGTATAGAAATGGCAAAGACCTGCATACATTTTCTTTAGCTTTCCTTTTGGCAACACTGCATGGTAATTATTGGAATTTATAATCACCTTCCAGGAACCAGTTCATTCAGTCTGTAATCTCAGTTAGCATCTTATCAAGTGAAGTGATCTTAAACCCACTCCAGTATTCTTTCCTGGAAAATCCCATGGACAGAGGAGCCTGGTAGGCTACAGTCCATAGGGTCACAAAGAGTCAGACATGACTGAAATGACTTCATTTTCACTTTTTTAACCTCTTCACCTGGTCAAGTGATCCGAACCTTCTTTTCTTTTTTTTTTAACTTTTAATTTTGATATAATTTAAACTTACACAAAAGTTGCAAGAGTAGTACAAACAACTCCCATATATCTTTTTTACTCAGATTTATCAGTTATTGACATATTTTTATCCCATCTACTTTTTCATCACTTCTGTATATATGTATATGCATATTACAGTTTTCTGAACTATTCAAGAGTTAAGTCGGAATGTTATGTCCTTTTATCACTAAACACTTTCAGTTCAGTTCAGTCACTCAGTCGTGTCCGGCTATTTGCGACCCAGTGGACTGCAGCATGTCAGGCTTCTTCCCTGTCCTTCACCAATTCCTAGAGCCTATTCAAACTCATCCAGTCAGTGATACCATCCAAACCATCTCATCCTGTCATGCCCTTCTCCTCCTTCCTTCAATCTTTCCAAGCATCAGGGTCTTTCCAATGATTCAGTTCTTTATATCAGGTGGCTAAAGTATTGGTGTTTCAGCTTCAGCATCAGTCCATCTTTTAGGATTGACTGGCTGTATCTCCTTGCAATCCAAATGACTCTCAAGAGTCTTCTCCAACAGCACAGTTCAAAAGGATCAATTCTTCAGCAGTCAGCTTTCTTCATAGTCCAACTTTCACATCCATACATGACTACTGGTAATACCATATCTTTGACTAGATGGAAATTTGTTGACAAAGTAATGTCCCTGCTTTTTAATATGCTGTCTAGGCTGGTCATAGATTTTCTTCCAAGGAGCAAGTGTCTTTTAATTTCATGGCTGTAGTCACCATCTGCAGTGATTTTGGAGCCCAAGAAAATAAAGTCTGTCACTGTTCCCATTGTTTCCCCATCTATTTGCCATAAAGTGATAGGGCCGGATACCATGATCTTAGTTTTCTGAATGTTGAGTTTTAAGTCAACTTTTTCACTCTCTTTTTTCACTTACATCAAGGCTGTTCAATTCTTCACTTTCTGCCATAAGGGTGATGTCATCTGCATATCTGAGGTTATTGATATTTCTCCCAACAATCTTGATTCCAGTTTGTGCTTCATCCAGCCTGGCATTTCACACAATGTACTCTGCATATGAGTTAAATAAGCAAAGGTGACAATATGCAGCCATGATGTACTCATTTCCTTATTTGGAACCAGTCGGTTGTTCCATGTCCAGTTCTAACTGTTGCTTCTTGACCTGCATACAGACTTCTTAGGAGGCAGGTAAAGTGGTCTGGTATTTCATCTCTTTAAGAATTTTCCACAGTTTGTTGTGATCCACACAGTTAAAGGTTTTGGCATAGTCAATAAAGCAGAAGTAGATGCTTTTCTGGAATTTTCTTGCTTTTTTGATGATCCAACTGATGTTGGCAATTTGATCTCCAGTTCCTCTGCCTTTTCTAAATCCAATTTGAACATCTGGAAGTTTTTGGTTGATATACTATTGAAGCCTAGCTTGGGGAATTTTGAGCATTACTTTGCTAGTTCATGAGATGGGTGCAACTGTGTGGTAGTTTGAAAATTCTTTGGGATTGGAATGAAAACTGACTTTGTCCTGTCCTGTGGCCACTGCTGAGCTTTGCTTTGCTAAACACTTTAGTGGATCTTTTCTAAGAACATTTTCTGGCATAACCAAGTTACAATAATCAATTTAATAGATCTATCATTGATAAAATACTATTAGGTGATCCAAACTTTCAGTCTTTGAATTCCTTTGTTGTTATTGGTCTTGCTTCTTCGGCTTTTGTATTCTATCATTAAATTTTACCACAGGATTGGGAAATTTGATTAGGTGTCCCAGAAAATTCCCTGGTTTCTAGTCCCCAATTAGAATATTAACTCTTTCAGAGTCTGTTGGCAAAACTATTAACAAAAGTTTATTCTGTTTGATGAGATTGTGGTTGACATACTTTGTGTGTGTGTTTATGTATGATTTCAAATGTCTGTTTCTTTTTCAAGAGCAGGTAGCAGCAATGTTATTAGAAAAAAAAAACAGAATTTTAAGATAATACACTACTACAGAATAAGTCATGAGCCAAAAATAAATTTGCAAATATGGTGTAGTTTATGGTCCAAGTCACTGCCATTGTCATCATAGTTAAAATTATGTCCATCACCACCCTTAGGTTGCCTCTGGATAGGACCATCATAACCTGTATACAACCCCTACCTCCACACTCAGACACAGCCCCACCCAGACTTTGTAGGTTTAGTAACTTACCAAATAGCATTTTCTTTTTTCTATTAAAAAACAATATTACGCTGGATTTTACAAAGGTACTTTACTATGAATACATGTTTGATCAAATGACAAAATATTTAAGGGAACTGAATAAAATGAGTGCATGTGTTTTTTTTTCATGAATGGTGCTTATTTACAGAAAAATATGTAATTTGTACATGAAAAATTAGATATATCAAAAGAAAATTGGGTTAATTAGGATATGTTATACCTCTGAGTCCATATCCTGGCTTAACTTCTGTTTCCCATGAAGGTGGTATCACAATCATGCCTAATTTGTGAGGTTGTTTTGTTTTTTAATAATACATGAAATAATTTACACAGAAAAAAAAAAGAGTTCATAAAAGAACTACTCATAGGGAACACTTATTAGTTAGCTATTATACAACTTGATGAACAACTCACCAAGCTAAGTCTATTTAGGGCTGTTGGTTTGCTCTGGGATTGCAAGTACTACCTTAATCATAAAACTGATCTCTCTGGATAAGAAGTCTCAACAAGCTCAAGGGGGAGCAATGTGGGAATTTTTGTTAAAATAGTATATGACAAAATATTAAGAAGAGGGATACAGTGTTCTGAAAAACAGATTTTAAAAACACATGTACACCCGTGGCAGATTCATGTTGATGTATGGCAAAACCAATACAGTATTGTAAAGTAAAAGAAAGTAAAATATATATATATACATCATATATATGTATATAGCAAATATAGATGCTACTGTAGAACAACAACAACAACAAAAATAAATAAAATGCATGTGGTTAAAGACCATGATTCAAAGCCTCCTTTTCATCCTTACCATGTTTTCTGGTCTCTTTCACAGACTGGGTAAAGCTGGTCCACCAAGAGCTACATAGATTCAAGGGCACCTGAGCAGCACACTGCATCAGGTGGAACTTCCCAGGAGCCACCATCTCTGGTACAAGCTGAAGATTATCCTGGGAGCCAGGAATGCTTTGTAAGTGGGGACTATTAATAGGTCAGTCATTTGACTTTTAAATTGTACAGATGAAGGACCAGAATTATGTAAAAGTTAAGACTGAGATTAAAGATCAGTTATGACTCAGTTTATCAGGTTATTTAACTTTATCTAAGATTATGAAATAAATTGCTCTTACATATGTGTGCATGCTAATTCACTCAGTTGTGTCTGACTCTTTGCAACCCTGTCAACTGTAGCCCTCCAGGCTCCTCTGCCCATGGGATTCTCAAGGCATGGATACTGAAGTGGGTAGCCATGCCCTCCTCCAGAGGATCTTCCCGACCCAGGGATCAAACCCATGTCTCTTATGTCTCCTGCACTGGCAAGTGGGTTCTTTACCACTAGCACTACCTGGGAAGCCTCTATTCTTAACATCTACCTATGATAAAACGATGGTGCAGAAGGACTGCCCTTTTAAAAGTTTTATTTTCTTCCTGAGAAGAGCTTGAATCTCATACCATCATGTAATACCTTCTTAGTTTTTCTTCAGATGAAATTTAACTAATTTACAAGTCTTTTTTAAAAAAAATTATTTATTTTAATTAGAGGCTAATTACTTTATAATATTGTGGTGGTTTTTGCCATACATTGACATGAATCAGCCATGGGTGTACATGTGTTCCCCATCCTGAACCCCCTTCCCACCACCCTTCCCATCCTATCCCTCAGGGTCATCCCAGTGCACAGGCCCTGAGCACCCTGTCTCATGCATCAAACCTAGACTGGCGATCTATTTCACATATAGGCTGTTTTCTTTTTTAATTGAAATTGTTCCTCAACTGCCCCATTCTTTGATCCTCAGTAATCATCCTAGCTACTCATCTCTACAAGCATCTCAGCCCCACTTTGCTCTTGTGGGTGGAATTCCAAATTGACACTTGCCCAAATCCTCAAAACAGTCCATCTATGGCCTGAGGGCTGCTTTTCCTTTTGTTCAAACAATGTCAGAAACTTTTCAAGATTCAGCTAAAAATTCTTCTGTTTTAAAAACCCTTTAGGGAAAAGTTGCTCTCTGTTTTGAAATTTGTGTATTTAATTCCTTTCCTACTAGTCCCTTGGTTTGTTCGAATTTTGCTTTCAACCTGTTTGTCTTGGGGCTATAGAAGCAAAGAGAACTACACTAAAGTGCCATGTCAAGCAACCGTCTCATTTCATTACTGCATCAGTTTTCTGACTCGGAAAAAAAAAAAAGATACCATTGTCTTCTCCTCTGTCATGTAATTTATTTTTCTTCAAATGGCATCATACCAAAAGCCTTTATATTATGGTTAATATCTTCAGCATAAGGGAAATGATAGAGAAAAAGGAAAGAAGTGAAAAATGAAAAGGGCCTCTGATTTAAAAATTAAAAAGCATTAGAGTAGAAGAAAAGACAGCTAAGGAGAAGGTGGAATCTCTTTAATGCTTCCCTACCAAATGGTGTTAATAAAATAAATAAATGTAATGCTAACAAGAGCTACCCCAAAACAGAGTGGAAACAAAACCTAAAACTCAGGATTACTTTCCAATTTAGCCACTGTTATCAATGCTAATAATTCTTATCACAAAACCACAGTAGATTGGAAAATAAAATCCAGAAAGATGTTAATTAATTACTAGTATTTTCATTAATACATGTGCAAAGAAAGCTGGAAATAAAATACAATTTTTTGGCTTATACCACAGTAGTAACTTTGGCAGGAATAAGCACTTCATGGCTAGAAATATAATGAGAAAAATTACATTTGCACACTGTATTTGCATGCTGTGCAAATATAGCCCCAAATATTTTCTAATTCTCAATCAAAAAGCTATAATTTTACAGTGGATAAGCCCGGCAGATACAACTTTAGTGAAATTTTCTGTTTACACCTCCAGTAATGAAACATATAAATGTCATACAGTCCTTAGTATAATGGACTGAGGAGAGCACAAAATAACTTCTCTGATATTTTTGAAAAAATAAAATTGGAACTTAAACATAAACATGAGGTAATATCAGATTAACACAAATGAGAGAAAATACACAAAATTACTGGCCTAACCCACTCCAATATTCTTGCCTGGAGAATCCCAGGGACAGAGGAGCCTAGTGGGCTGCAATCTATGGGGTCACACAGAGTCAGACACGACTGAAGTGACTTAGCAGCAGCAGCAGTCTTCCAAGGTGTCAAGTTTATGAAGGACAGGGTGACTGGGAAATGTCACAGACTGGAGGATGTTGAAGGCAGTTCAGTCCAGTCCAGTCGCTCAGTCATGTCTGACTCTTTGTGACCCCATTGAACGCAGTATGCCAGGCCTCCCTGTCTATCATCAACTCTCACAGTTTACTCATACTTCTGTCCATTGAGTTGGTGATGCCATCCAACCATCTCATCCTCTGTCATTCCCTTCTCCTCCTGCCTTCAATCTTTCCCAGCATTAGGGACTTTTCCAATGAGAAAGTCCTTCACATCAGGTGGCCAAATATTGGAGTTTCAGCTTCAGCATCAGTCCTTTCAGTGAATATTCAGGACTAATTTCCTTTAGGGTTGACTGGTTGTATCTTTTTGCAGTCAAAGGGTCTCTCAAGAGTCTTCTCCAACACCACAGTTCAAAAGCATCAGTTCTTTGGCACTCAGCTTTCTTCATAGTCCAACTCTCACATCCATACATGACTACTGGAAAAGCCATAGCTTTGCACTAGATGGAAATGTGTTGGCAAAGTAATGTCTCTGCTTTTTAATATGTTGTCTATGTTGGTGATAGCTTTTCTTTCAAGGGGGAAGTGTCTTTTAATATCATGGCTGCAGTCACCATCTACAGTGATTTTGGATACCCCCAAAATACGGTCTGTTGCTGTTTCCACGGTTTCCCCATCTATTTGTTATGAAGTGATGGGACCAGATGCCATGATCTTAGTTTTCTGAATGTTGAGTTTTTAGCCAACTTTTTCACTCTCTTCTTTATTTTACATTAAGAGGCTCTTTAGTTCTTTGCTTTCTGCCATAACGATGGTGTCATCTGCATGTCTGAGCTTATTAATATTTCTCTTGGCAATCTTGATTCCAGCTTGTGCTTCATCCAGCCCAGCGTTTCTCATGATATACTCTTCATATAAGTTAAATAAGCAGGGTGACAATATATAGCCGTGACGTACTCCTTTCCCTATTTGGAACTAGTCTGTTGTTTCATGTCCAGTTATAACTATTGCTTCCTGACCTGCATATAGATTTCTTAAGAGGCAAGTCAGGCGATCTGGTATTCTCATCACTTGAAGAATTTTCCACAGTTTGTTGTGATCCACACAGTCAAAGGATTTGGCATAGGCAATAAAGCAGAAATAGATATTTTTCTGGAATTCTTTTGCTTTTTCAATGAGCCAGAGGATGTTGGCAATTTGATATCTGGTTCTTCTGCCTTTTCTAAATCCAGCTTGAACATCTGGAAGTTCCTGGCGCATGTACTATTGAAGCCTGGCTTGGAGAATTTTGAGCATTACTTAACTAGCCTGTGAGATAAGTGCAATTGTGTGGTAGTCTGAGCATTCTTTGGCATTGCCTTTCTTTGGGATTGGAATGAAAACTGACCTTTTCCAGTCCTATGGCCACTGCTGAGTTTTCCAAATTTGCTGGCATATTGAGTGCAGCACTTCCACAGCATCATCTTTCAGGATTTGAAATAGTTCAACTGGAATTCCACCACCTCCACTAGCTTTGTTTGTAGTGATGCTTCCTAAGGCCCACTTGACTTCACATTCCAGGATGTCTGGCTCTAGGTGAGTGATCACACCATCGTGATTATCTGGGTTGTGCAGATTTTTTGGATAGTTTTTCTGTGCATTCTTGCCACCTGTTCTTAATATCTTCTGCTTCTGTTAGGTCCATACCATATCTGTCCTTTACTGAGCCCATCTTTGTGTGAAACGTTCCCTAGGCATCTCTAATTTCTTGAAGAGATTTCTAGTCTTTCCTACTCTATTGTTTTCCTCTATTTTTTTGCACTGATCACTGAAGAAGGCTTTCTTATCTCTCCTTGCTATTCTTTGGAACTATACATTCAAATGGGTATAACTTTGCTTTTCTCCTTTGCCTTTCACTTCTGTTTTCTCAGCTATCTTTAAGCCCTCCTCAGACAAAAATTTGGCCTTTTTGCATTTCTTTTTCTTGAAGATAATGTTGATCCCTGCTTCCTGTACCATGTCACGAACTTCCATGCATAATTCTTCAGGGACTCTGTCTGTCAGATCTAATCCCTTGATTCTATTTCTCACTTACACTGCATAATCATAAGGGATTTTATTTAGGTCATACAGAAATGCTGGACTGGAAGAAACACAAACTGGAATCAAGATTGCTGGGAGAAATATCAATAACCTCAGATATGCAGATGACACTACCCTTATGGCAGAAAGTGAAGAGGAGCTAAAAAGCCTCTTGATGAAAGTGAAAGAGGAGAGTGGGATTGGGGGCAGGAGGAGAAGGGGACGACCGAGGATGAGATGGCTGGATGGCATCATGGACTCGTTGGACATGAGTCTGAGTGAACTCCGGGAGATGGTGATGAACAGGGAGGCCTGGCGTGCTGCGATTCATGGGGTCGCAAAGAGTCAGACACGACTGAGTGACTGAACTGAACTGAACTGAATGGTCTAGTGGTTTTCTCCACTTTCTTCAATTTAGGTCTGAATTTGGCAATAAAGAGTCCATGATTTGAGCCACAGTCAGCTCCCAGTCTTGTTTTTGCTGACTATATAGAGCTTCCCATCTTTCACTACAAAGAATATAATCAGTCTGATTTCAGTGTTGGCCATCTGGTGATGTCCACGTATAGAATCTTCTCTTGTGTTGTTGGAAAAGTGTGTTTGCTATGACCAGTGCATTCTCTTTGCAAAACTCTATTGGCCTTTGCCCTGATTCATTCTGTACTCCAAGACCAAATTTGCCTGTTAGTCCACATATTTCTTGCCTCCCTACATTTGCGTTCCAATTCCCTATAATGAAAAAAGACATTTGTTGGGGGGTGTTAGTTCTAGAAGTTCTTGTAGGTCTTCATAGAACCATTCAGCTTCAGTTTCTTCAGCGTTACTGGTCAGGGCATAGACTTGGATTACTGTGATATTGAATGGTTTGCCTTGAAAATGAACAGAGATAATTCTGTTGTTTTTAAGATTGAATCCAAGTACTGCATTTTGGACCCTTTTGTTGACTATGATGGCTACTCCATTTCTTCTAAAAGATTCTTGCCCACAGTGGTAGATATAATGGTCTTTTGAGTTAAATTCACCCATTCCAGTCCATTTTAGTTAACTGATTCTTAAAATGTCAATGTTCACTCTTACCATCTCCTGTTTGACCACTTCCAATTTGCCTAGATTCATGGACCTAATGTTCCAGGCTCCTATGCAGTATTACTCCTTACAGCATCAAACTTTACTTCTATCACCAGTCACACCCACAACTGAGTGCAGTTTTTGCTTTGGCTCCATCTCTTCTTTCTTTCTGGAGTTATTTCTCCACTGATCTCCAGTAGCATGTTGGGCACCTATGAACCTGGGGAGTTCATCTTTCAATGTCCTTTCTTTTTACCTTTTCAAACTGTTCATGGGGTTCTCAAGGCAAGAATACTGAAGTGGCTGCCATTCCTTTCTCCAGTGGACCACATTTTGCCAGAACTCTCCAACATGACCAGTCCTTCTTAGGTGGCCCTACATGGCAGGGCTCATAGTTTCATTGAATTAGACAAAACTATAGTCCATTGATCAGATTGGTTAGTCTTATGTGACTGTGGTTTTCAGTCTGTCTGCTTTCTGATGGAGAAGGTTAACAGGCTTATGGAAGCTTCCTGATGGGAGAGACTCACTGAGGGGGAAACTGGGTCTTGTTTTGATAGGTGGGGCCATGCTCAGTAAATCTTTAATCCAATATTCTTTTAATGGGCGGGACTGTGTTCCCTCCCTGTTATTTATCCAGGGCCAAACATGAAGATCATGACATCTGACCCCATCACTTCATGGGAAATAGATGGGAAAACAGTGGAAACAGTGTCAAACTTTATTTTTGGGGGGCTCCAAAACCACTGCAGATGGTGACTGCAGCCATGAAATTAAAAGACACTTACTCCTTGGAAGAAAAGGTATGACCAACCTAGATAGCATATTGAAAAGCAGAGACATTACTTTGCCAACTAAGGTCCATCTAGTCAGGGCTATGGTTTTTCTAGTGGTCATGTATGGATGTGAGAGTTGGACTGTGAAGAAAGCTGAGCACCTAAAAATTGATGCTTTTGAACTGTGGTGTTGGAGAAGACTCTTGAGAGTCCCTTGGACTGCAAGGAGATCCAACCAGTCCATTCTGAAGGAGATCAACCCTGGGATTTCTTTGGAAGGAGTGATGCTAAAGCTGAAATTCCAATACTCTGGCCACCTCATGCGAAGTGTTGACTCATTGGAAAAGACTCTGATGGTGGGAGGGATTGGGGGCAGGAGGAGAAGGGGACGACCGAGGATGAGATGGCTGGATGGCATCACTGACTCGATGGATGTGAGTTTGAGTGAACTCCAAGAGATGGTGATGGACAGGGAGGCCTGGCGTGCTGCAATTCATGGGGTCGCAAAGAGTCGGACACGACTGAGTGACTGAACTGAACTGAAACTAACAGTGACCTCCTTCAAAAGGTCCCATGCACTCACTGCTACACTCAATGCCCCCAACCCTGCAGCAGGCCACCACAGACCCATACCTCTGCTGGAGACTCCTGGGTCATTCTCTTGTGATGTCACTGATCCTTTCTCCTGAGTCCTGGTGCACACAAGCTTCTGTTTGTGCCCTCCAGGAATCTGTTTCCTAGTCCTGTATAAGTCCTGGTGGATCTATGGTTGGGTTAATGGTGACCTCCTCCAAGAGGGCTTATGCCATACCCAGCTGAAGACAACTGATGACCAAATACAGTGTTCTTGATTGAACCCATGACTAGAGAAAGGACATTAGTGGGGCAAATTTAAAACATGAATAAAGTTTGTAGATTAGTTAATAATGTGTTATTACTTTTAATTTTCTGGGTCTTGATAACAGTCCTTAGACTTTATAAAATATCAGTCTTTGGGGAACCTGGGCAAAGGATACATGGAAATAATTTATAATATGTTAACCTTTTTATAAGTCTGAAATGATTTCAAAATTTTACAACAGTGGAATAATGGAGAGAAAAACTTTATAAGCACATGTGATTTCCAGTAAAGAATTTGAACATTTAAATTCAGGACCTTCAAATAAAACTTTCAGATATCTAGTCATCAAAGAATGATATCGTGTTCAGTTCAGCTCAGTTCAGTCGCTCAGTTGTGTCCGACTCTTTGTGACCCCATGAATCACAGCACGCCAGGCTTCCCTGTCCATCACCAACTCCCTCATCTCTTCCCAAACTAGAAAACACACATAACAGCCCAAACACACAGTTGCTGGTGGAAAGTGAAAGTGTTAGCTGCTCAGTTGTGTCCAATTTTTTGTGACCCCATGGACTGTCTGTAGCCTGCCAAGTTCCTCTGTCCATGGAATTCTCCAGGAAAGAATACTGGAGTGGGAGTGGGTAGCCATTCTCTTCTGCAGGGAATTTTCCCAACCCAGGGATTGAACCTTGATCTCCCACACTGCAGGTAGATTCTTTGCCATCTGAACCACTAGGGAAATTGCTGATATTCAAACTATATTATGAAAAATGTGACACTAGAATTTTTCACTCAGAGTGTGACTCAAAAGGAAGATAACAAACCATGTTTACTAAAAAAAAAAAAATATATATATAT